>JAUZND010023106.1:0-24876 GCA_034780555.1 Coelogynopora nodosa | reverse complement strand
TGAATATAAATTAACGATAAAATATAATCGAATTTAACAAATTCGACTTATTCTTAAAATCATTAATCAATATTATATAATATCAAATAAATACTGTCGTATTTTATTAACTATAAATAAAATACAACATAATTAATAAAATATAAATACAATATGTAATATGCAATATAACATAAAGGAAACAAATTAAAAAAATACTCTAGAGGGCTGGGAGGCAACAATTATTGATAACCCTCACCCCCCTCGGCATTGAATTTTTATTGCAGATTTAAACGATTCAGAAAAACGATCCATTTGAACTCAAAAAATACGGAAAACACGGAAGAAAACATGCCTGGGCTAGAAAGGAATCAGTTCAGACCTCTACCTGGGCCCCAACAAGGTATCCCAGTCTGGAACAGTGACCCGGTATTTACCAACTCAAAAAGACAACTGAAGAATATCCGCAAGGCTGGAAATTGGATAGCTATTGGTGTCGCTGAGCATGAATTCACAACCATCTATGAATGACGACAAGCGGCAATCAACGAAGCAGTTCAAAATATATAAAAATTACGCATAACGAAGGCAAAGCCCGGGCAGCATATCAACGCTTTAACTGGTCGCAAGCGCTCGTTGCCACCCAATGTGTTATACAATACGCCAGAGGAAAGGAAAAGCACATTTACGGATTTCTTTTCTAAAATCGACAATGCACTTCCACCTTAACCCGGCGAAATTCGTCTGCCAATCAACACGCCGCTACCTCTCCCAGATATGATTTTAACCATGCCGAATTGCTAAAGACCGCCCATAAATCACGAAGTGGAAAGTCCTCAGGCCCCGATAAGGTTAATCTTGAAGTGTTGCGCATATCATCTGTGGCCCAATTTGTTCTCACGATAATGAACAATGTGCTGAATGGGGGGACCCACCAACAGAATGGAAGATGTCGAATATCACTGCCATTCCTAAGAAACCTGAAACGACAAAGCTCGAGAAACACAGAGATATATAGTTAATGTCGTGTACGGCAAAATTGTACAACAAAAATCTTTTAAAGAGACTGCAGCCTGTAATTGATCATACCTACGCTAAGCCCAAAACGGTTTCCGACCTAAATGCGGCACTATTCAACAAATCTTAGCTCTTAGAAGGGTAATAGAAGAGACAACCACACACCAGTCAGACCTGATCATAATCTTCATCGATTTAAAGAAAACGTTCGACACCGTCTCGCATGAGGCTCTCCCAAAAATCTTGGAAGCTTACAATGTCCCAAAGCTTACAGTCCTAACTTTTGATGGTCCTTCTTGCTCCTTTCCAACGACGTCTGGTGTATTTCAAGGCGATAACCTAGCGCCGTGCTTATTCATCTTTCTCCTGTACTGGGTTCTCCGTGCTGTAATCCCGGAAGAATGCGGTTTCCTTCTTTCAAGAAGACGCAGCTCCAGGCATTTAGCAAAACGGCTTGCAGTTCTCGCATACGCAGATGACATCGCTTTACTCGTGTCAACTACCCAATCCGCTCAACAACTTTAACCTGGCCTCAGTCGTATCCAAAGTTGGTCTACATGTAAATGTGACCAAAACAGAGGTGATGTGTCAATATCAACAACAATGGACGCCGACATTTACTACTACGACACAGATGGAGAAAGACTTTCCCTGCCAAAGTGTACCGATTTCAAATACGACTGTCGCAAGGACTTTTTCTATCGTTGAACCTTAGCCTGGGCTGCTCTGTCTCGGCTGAAGCCTATCTGGGGATCTCCGTCTTTGCCTGACTTCTTGATAACTCGGCTTTGCGAACACACAGTGGAGACAGTGCTCCTCTATAACTCCGAGACGTGGACTCTCAACGACATCATAGAATTTCAACTCGACAGTGCGCACTCCGGTCTCCTCCGAGTCGCCTATGACATCTTATGGTCAAACCGTGTGAGCAACAAGACCTTATTCGAAAAGGCAAAGCTGCGACCGGAAAGCGAGCTGTTGAGAATGCGTCGAGTGAAAATAGTCGGGCACACAATCCGCTCTGAGCTTTCTTTCCCTCAACCGCTCCACCAAGTCATCCTGTGGACATGCAAAGTAATCCTTCGAAGAGGACAAGGTTGCCGTTTCTCATATATAAGCAACCTAATGAGAAATACGGCGTCATCTGAAACAAATAACTCCAGTATGAAAGAACATATCGTGAAACCGGCGATGCAACGTCAAATCTGATAACTTATTTCTCCATAACCTTTGTTTTTTGTTTCTTCTGTAACTCAATTGTTATATAAGTTGTAATATAATAATAACAATATAATTGGTTAAATAAAAGATGAGTATAATAGTATAAATACTATATAAATATAAATGTTTAATAATATGATCATAATGTTATGAAATATCGGCATAAACACTTTTAATTTGTTTATATGCTCGATCGAACTCTTCTTAAAATTACTTTTATATTGACAATCAAAGCTATTTAATTTTAAAATAAATTTAAAATAAAATAATGAACAGTTTTTGACCATATATAAATCATTTGACAAAAACTGAAATTTACTTGGAATATGCTACAGCTTTTTTTTAGTAATGTACTTATCGAAGCTATAAAATACTATCGAAATAATAAAATATATAAAGCAGAAATTCGAAATTAGATAGTAAAGCAATTTATATTATAATAAGATAATATTTTTGAATAGCATCCTAATATTATTATATATGACAGTATACTATTAGTATGTGTAAAATATGGCAATACGCTCCGCGTTAACTCACTCGGATTTTTTTACTTTAATGGGATCGAAGGTCCAGCTCGAGTTGCCCTTGGGTCGGGCCGAGGACAGAGAAGTATTATCATCCTCTTCAACTTGCCGATGGAGAGTGTCCAGATCCGGCAGAGAGCAGGTACGCAATAGCTGAAGGAGGGAGAAAGAAAGAGTGATAAGAGGGAGTGAGAGAAGTTCGTCTAAACGTTTAAAATCGCTGACGATATTTGAAAAAAGAAGTCGACGTTGTATATCCAAATCGACAAAAAATAAAGAGAAAAAAAAGAAAACCCACATTTGCAAATATTTATACAATCGCATACAAAGTTAGTATAGGGAATAAAAAAAATCGAATTCCAATACATTTAACTAACTCTTATATAAATTGAAATGTTAGTTTCACTTAAAATTAGAGCTAGTCATATACTGCATACAAATCACAGAAAACAATTCAATAAATATAAAGATTTGGAAAAATATAGACAAATTTGAATATTCTAAAGATATTCTAAATATTCTAAACTTGAGTGACCGTGGCTCTATTGTAAGTGTCATTGGTAAAGTGGGCGCGCTTTATAAACTACTCACTGCTTCAGAATAAGGGCCCTTGATCCGTCTTTGAGTGTTTATTAAACAGAGTTTGACATTAAATACACTTTATTTATTTATTTAATGGAGAAAACAGTCAAAATAATAATTAAACTTTTAAAAAAATAATCTGGAGAAAGATTAAGGGAAGGAACGTTTAAGGGAATGGAGAGCTTCTTTAAACGGGTAGTACAACCATCACAAATGGCGAAATGTTCACTTATAGGACCTGTTCGTTGGTGCTCCGGCCATAATCCGTTGTTTGAGCTGGAGTTTTGTTCGAACACTATATGTCAGGTCTTGATGAACAGGCACATACATGATCTTTGATGGAGCAAAGTTCTTCTTAACTATCAATCCGACGCATCTATGACCTGGAAAAAAGGTCTTGTTTATTATATTTTCTAACGCGCTTATAGAATATTACCCATAAAATTGGACCGCATAAAACCTTTATCGTTTTCTTATTTCTTATAAGTGTTGTTCATTGTAATTCAACTTACTCTCGAGTTATGCACAGAATTGTATGAATTAAATGACAATATCAAAAAAAAATATTAACACAAAATGCATAGACAAATATACTTTGTATTAAAAATAATTCATATACATCGAAGACGGAATTAAATCAGGTCATTATATATAGGATACACAGGACGTCCTGCTTAACACAGAACGAATGGCAACCCTGTAATATGATAAGAAAATGGTTCTACTAGTTAATTGCTTACAATATATTCAGCTCTGGACAATAAAAATATAATGTACATAAATATAGAGTTATAAAATAATGCGCGAATCGCAAATTGATAACATTTTAAAAGCCTTAAAAGAAAAAACGGTTAATTTTTTATTTATTACTGCAAAAAATATGTTTAAGGATTATTTTATTCAAATAAAGTACTTTTGTGTATCTTTTTGAGGACCAAGTCAAAAAGCACTTTTAAAGACCCAGGGACTTGTAGCTACTCTAATGATATAAAAAATTTCCCTTTTTCCTTGGTTATGAAAATTTCCACTTTCTATAAAATGGACAATGATTTTTTGGTCCCGCAAAATGTGCATTATATATAATCACTTATTGTAAATAACTCGTTTAGTTAAAGTAGTATATTATATTATTATTAAGAATTCTTTTTATGTATAAATTGCGCAATTGTTGCGGTTGCAAAAAAGCTGAGATTAATAATTCATGGATTTAAGCCATGAAAAACAGGCATAACTTTTCACTTTAATCTGCATTTAACGGTTTTACCTGAATGTATAAAACATATCCTAACTCTTTTATCTTTGGATTTTTCTGAATAGAAGAAACATCTATATTTTTAGATCTTGTATCTTAGGAATTTAGTCATAATACTCGATTTCCTCAATATCATATTTACTATATATTAACATTACTACCATGGATACCACATATCTGTAGATTTTATTTTACAGATAATATATAATAATCATCAAAATATTGCCCAAGTTAAAGAATTGAGAGTAAAAGTAAACAAATTGTTCAATTATACCTACCGGTTGGATATAAAAATAATCGTTCTAGTCAAACAACGTAGATCTTGTCAAACTATTTAGAACATTATAGTTACTGAAACAGGATTACCTACATCGCCCCACACAGCATACATGAATCTTCGTTAAATGCAATTGAAACTTGAATAAATATTATTAAGAGAATATAAATAATGGAGATGAATTGAGGAGTAGACTTACCTCTGTGTTGCCAGAGTCAAACCGGCCAGTTGTCAGGCAGTCTTTGAACACCGCTGTTGCTACCTTTTTACTGAAAGAAATATGTCGAGCGGTCAGAAAAATATGGAACATTATAACCAATCTGAATGCAGGCCCGGCGGAGCCGGTCGGATTTTACTTTTTTCGGAAAATGAGAATCCGCTTTCAATAGAATATTTAATATGGAAATTGAAGAAACGCTGGTGATTTGTGAAATTTCACACTTAAAAAGAAATTGCTTTTCCTATATTATGTAATCATTATGATTTTTCCTGTCTTACACATTATTGATAATATATAAATTGCTATTACCTCCAGTTTATAAAGTAAGTGTGTAACTTAAAGAATTGCACGCGATATTTAAATTCAACTGTGCACGGTTCACACCATGTAGGCGAATTTGGGTGCGGTTGGTGCGCGAAGTGCTAGCTTCAGTTCAGTCGGAACAAGCAGCCCCTGTCGAACTATCATATTCAATTTAATCAGAAAAAGCCGCCCTAGTCTAACTACCAGATTCATTGCAATCGAAACAAGAAGCCCCTGTAGAAAATAGATCGTTATTTACCTCTTGTGAAGAAGCGCCGGAAAAACCATTTCATCCCGACTCTTACTTTTTCCCAATTAAAAATTACTCGTCAAATCTAAAAAAATAGATCATGTACATCTTCATATTTTAGTAATTGGCCGTAGCTTACATATGACATTAAAAAAGATACAATGTTCTGTCACTTCTGCATGAAGACCTATTGTATAAAAAATGAATACCGCATATGACGGTAACTACAATGTAGACATTGCGTAATGACGAGCAGTATAATAACTTTTGGGATCTTGAAATCAATGCTCAAGAAAAGTGGACGTTAGTGATCCAGCGTTTCCAAGTAAGAAAAGGTTAACCATTGGCTGGATGATGGTACTGCTCCAGTAGTATGAGAATGTGGACCTATGGACAATGAATTATCATCTCCCAATTTTATTTTATAGATTTATATGCCTTCTTGTAACGACAAGGTCCATGTCGTTTCCGAGTAAATCAATGACGCTGAGTTCGAATTTGCTATTTAGAAAGGGATCGGAAATAAGGTATTAATGCTTCAAACTCTTACCATGATAATAATGTCAAATTCCATTTCAAACACGGTGAAGGGCCGCAAAGGTGTGTCTAAATACATGTTTTGCTTATAATTCTTTAATGCTTCGATTTACATAATTTTTCCATAACTAAATAGGTTAGTCACCATTATGGATCTAGTATACAATAGAAATTAATAATTTCAAAATACATTTCAAATATGGTCCACGGCAGCAAAATTGAGCCCAAATTTTAAAATGCCGTTTCCTACAAAAAAATAATTATTAAATGTTCTTATTAATAAAATTATTTTTTAAATTATAGATGGTTTCTTGCTGTGTCTGTTTCGTTCTATGTATTGTCTTAATTATTTCCGATTGGTCCTATAAGTGAATTTTTACCAAATGATCATGAAATTTAATCATTATGTGTGTTTTCTATTAATTTCGATTGTCTGCCACTTTATACATTTACAATATATTTTTCTTCCTTTCTATCTGGTTAATTGAATGGTGAAATAAGATAGAAAATTATGGAGTCTAAATGAGAGCGCGCGATTACATACGTTCATTACTAATAGCTTGCTAAGTTGGATTTCTTTATGTCTATTCGATTTTTCATATTCATTTACTCATGCCGCAATGAATTATTTTTTACAATTGGAACATTATCAATGAAGATATAGGCAAAAATAAGTATTTCGGCCCAATTTTTGCGGCCCTGGACCATGTTTGAAATGGAATTTGAAATTACTATACTAGATTAGTTAGATCTGTTTTGATATAAATATGTATACATAATATTATATTATACATTTTATGCATAATATTAAAACTCTATGCATACGAATAACCTACTACCCTTATTTCTGCATTTTTCGGTAAAAAAGTTTGACCCGACCAACTAAAAATTGCTTCCGCTGGACCTGAAATGTTATATTATTTCGAAGTGAACAAGTTTAATAAGACCATAGCTCTACTAATATAATAAAATATTTCATATTTTGATTATTAAAAAAGAAATGTCCTTAACTAGTCCGATAAAATAATGGTCAAATATATGTTTTAAATAATTAGAAGAAAAAAAATATTATAAAATGAAAACAACATCATCGTATCCTGTAATGGTGCCGTTTTAACTACGCATTTTATACGGATTAGGTAAACTACACTGCCGTAAATGTTGAAGTACACTGCTTTAAATGTTAAACTATGCTCTGCATATTCTACCATAATATACTGCTTAAAATACAATTTCATACATGATTGTATCTATAATGCGTATAGTTTTACTTTTAAGTCTTTTACAACTAAGGGCAAATTGATTATATATATTGATTATATTATTATAATATAATTCAACAAAACACTATAAACAGAAGAAAATCCAGAAAAATAGTTACAATAAAATCGTAAACTATTTTCCCATTATAGACGTGGCAGACTGACAATAATAATTATGTGTAATAATAAGAAGAGCTAAATCTGGCTAATAACAGTCAAAAGAATTGTCACAAATTGTCCAGCGCAGATATATTTGTATCCATTCGTTGGTTACTATTACCCTTGGTTGCTATTATCCATTTAGCAAAGCGGCCCACAACTCACTTTTTGTCACCAGCACCACCGCTGATGCTATCTCCCGACCTGACCGAGGTGGAACTATCCTCCTCGTTCCCCGAAGACCCAACAACCACCGGCGACTTGGTCACCACCACCACGCACTTGGCATCTCCCTGTGGTCGGGCGGCGGCCTCCGACGTCGTCCCCCCTACACTTTCAGCATCAGCAGCGGTCAGGTCCTCTACCACGAGTGTTGAGTGTTGAGGAGACGACGTCCTGCCGGTGCCACCAGCGTCCTCGAGGAACTCCACTTTGTCGAAGAGACGACCAGCCGGCCCACCCTGGCTGCTACCCTCCCCCTCCACAGCGGGATGTTGATGTCGATCGGGTGTTGAGCTGGGCGCTAATAGGAGTCGGGGTGGATTGGCAATATGAATGCAATACCAACGTCGAAAGGTTAAAAGGAGACTAATAAATTATCAACATATTTAAAAGACTATTTCGGAAGGATTTACAGAAAGCCTCTACTTATCTATTTCGAAACTGTTTGCTATGACAAAATAAATGAAATTTAAAATGTTGTAGTTAGATACACGCTTACTGTGCATAAATTAAAAAGATTATTTTAAGTTATGCTAAAAGTGTGCATATTTATTATTAGGGGAGGTGAGTTGTGAGTTAAGGGGCTTTTAAAAATAATTTACATAAAAATTCGAATATTAAATTAATATGAAATATAAAAAGTATAGTTAGTATAATCAACATATTTACTGGTTTATAAATATTAGTTTTTATGGATTACAACCAGAGTAGATCTGCTCTTATATATTAATATTATATACATTATTTTATATAATTAATAATAAATAAACAAAATAGAAGTTTGCGTTTCATAACTAAAATAGGAATCGTCGGCTAAAACTGTTCATCAAATAAAAACATGTTTTACATATTCGGCTTGAAAATAAGTTCGACTTTAATGTTATTTATTTATTTTATCCATTATTTTATTTTAATAAAATCCAAACGATACTTCAATTTTACATAATATATCAACCTTACTTCAGCTATAACAGATTACTTTTCAATAAAATTAGAAGAAAGTATAATAATAGTTATACATTCTTCTTTAATGCGATTTATATTATTTAGAAAAGATAAATAAATTTTGTTTTAATCGAAATAACCATAAATATGTAGTGCATAATCATATATATCTAACAATAATGATATTTTGACATAAATAATATTTAAAAATTACAATCATTATTTTTTTCATATTACTTTTGCGGCTTCACGTTTTTTCTCGACTATAGTCGGTGTCTGTCACACATTTGTCATATACATTTCTATGTTATATTGCTACAGTATTATACATTTCTCCTTTAATTTTTTTACATTTTAAACTTTTTAATTATTCTTATTAACTTCAATTAAAAGTTTATTTGAATAAAGCTTCTCCTTCACGAACAAACTGCATTTTTCGGATTCTGGTGACCCTTTTTCCATTTGCTGTAAATATGTAATTCAAAACGAAATATTTCAAAAGAACACTTTCAAAATATATAATATAGATACGACCGAAGGCAAAGTGTATTATCGATTTCTCTAATATAAAGCATTGAACACTTACACTGCTCCCGTTTGTGAGGTAATTTCGGAGCAGGTAACCGAATTTCATTAATGGCCACTGACTCATCCATAATGCTGTCAAGGTCAGCCGTCGTGTCGTCCAATGAGATTTCGCGACCAGCCATGCTCTTGACTGTTGACATTTCTCGAGTGGCCTCGACTATTTGAGCTGATTTGTTAATGAAAAGATTGAACGTTATGTAGCAACATTTTTTACATTATATCCATTTCTTAAATATAGTAAGGTAACTGTAAATAATACAACCAAAGCTAACCAATTTAACAATAAACGACTATCTAAGACGAAGATAATTCATCAATGGCAACTATTTCGACTAGAAGCGTTAAATCTAAAGCATCAACTACTGATAACATCAATGAAAAGGTATTAAATGAATGTATAATATTCGTTTTAAAAAGTTATTATATAGATTCTATCAAATAAAATCTAACGTATTAATATTAAATTAGGAAACTAGGGACCGATATACTCGATTTGTCGGATTGTTTCAGAATTTTGGCGCAATAAAAATATGAACATGACGTGTAAACACAGTTAATGTAAGATAAGTAAGTTACAAGAGTCTATTCAGAAATACATATGTTATTGTAGTTACATATTTACTTGAATGATTTTAGTTTAAATATCAGGATAATTCATCGAAAATATAAGAAGGAGTATTCGTCAGAAATGTCTTCAAAAATGACAATAATTCCAAAGCATAAATTAAAATATATATTATAAATAATATTGATTCAGTGATGTCTTCAACTTGTATAATTTTTTAAGCAAATATCTAACGTCTTAATTATATAATTTATATTGTATCAAATAAAAAACGTCAGAACGTCATGCACAACACTATATTTCAGAAAAACGCACATAAACAAATATTAACATAGATTATTATTTAATAATAACACTTTTACATAATTATGGTATTTATTTAATAAACAAGCTTTTTTTAAAGTTGTACTTTAACGTACATCATAATAGAAAACATAATTAAGTTTAGATAATTGTAGATATAGCTAGTACAACCAACAACAATACCCACAGCTAATATCAAGTAAAACAGATATTGCCAACCACAAAGCAAACAACACCTGCACCAAAACACAGACAACGTGTCACAACAAGCAAGCAGAGGGGCAAGAAAGTAGAAGTGGAAAACATGACGTACACAGGTCGGGGTAAGCAGAGGGGGGCATGAGCTGGTCCCAGGCCAGATTCGACTGTGACGATGCCCAGGGAGGATCCGCCTTGTTCTCACCAGGTAACGATCCCGCATCATCGCAACTAGCGATGGCTATGACTGCTGGGTTATCGGTGCTCGGGGGATTTGTGGGTTCTTCTGGATTTGGGGGGAGGGTGAGTTATTGACGGGCTACAGAAAGTGATCTTCGACATAAATCGATTTAATTTAATAGATAATATAGTATGATCACAATAAAGAGCAAAATTATGATACATTGATGCAACAGCAAAGGTATAACATAAAACAATGAAAAATCTGTTGGGATAGATAAGCCATTTGTGTTAATCATGAACACACTAATTGTATGTAAAAGTTTGTTAATCTTAACGTTTCTTTAAAAGTTATACTATAAACACCTATACCAAAAAATAAATGAATGAGGGACATACTTAGTCATGAAAGGGTTCATAAGCTTCTTCAAGAATAAAGTTCAAAAACTTCTCAAGAACTTCAAGGACCGTTAGGTAAATTGTTTAAGACCAAATATTTAAATAAAGTACTGAAATGTAGCTGATATACAAAATAAATAAATGCAGTAAACGTAACTAACTTACTTTTATCTAATATGGTTAAACACTAATTTATTGACGCTAATATTTAAAGATTAACATGTTTGTTGATGAGCCACTCTGAAATCTTAAAACTATTTTTAATTTTTCGCAACAATTTTCTTAAATTTTCTTAAAAATTTCTTAAAATAAGGTTTCCAAAAACTTGGCTATAACTTTAAACACTCTCTTGCCAGTTGATACATTTACAGACAATATGCGTATTATGTATTTCGAAAATAACATGTATTATGCGTAAATGTTGATACATAGCCTACGATTAACAAAATCCCACATGGCTTATCTATCCTAACTATAGTTAAATATCAATAAGAACAACATATAGTGCACGATACACGTCAACAGACAACTCCACTCCACTCCTCTGAGCAACTCACCCAAGACATCCTTCTTGGTGATAGTTGGAGGCTCCAAGGGGGTGTCCTGTAGTTTTCCGATCAGAGCGTCGTGAAAGTCGCCCCAACCCCCCCTCACTCCCGGTTTGGGGGACACTGTGCTAGTCTCGTTCAACGGGGCGTTCTGTAGCTGGCGAACAAGTGTGCTCCTAGGGTCGCACCAGGCTTTCCGCGCTGATCCTGGAGTCGGGATATTTATTTGCATCACTTTTATCATGATATTAACATAATATACTATATTCCATTTAATTTGAGCTCAATACACAAGGAACAAGGATTTCTATTATTATAGTCACAAAAAGCATGAAAAATTGGAAAGATTGCAATGTAAACGTCATTTTTATGGATAGTTCGAACTGTGTTTATATTAGTCACCTTGGATACAACTAGTATCGATTAATAAATGAGACAATTTTCATGATATCTTAAATCGAGTTATAAGTGAAGTATTATGTGTCCAAATATGATACTTTGAAAAAATTACATTTAATTGTTAATGTTCACTTTCATTTGATCAGATTTTAACATTAAATATAATATTAGGTATTATGTAATTTATTGTCTCTGATATTTCTTTGAAGGCCAATCAATGTTCAGCAATCAACAGTTTAGTTGCGAAGGTTTCCAGAACACACGAAAAACCTACAACTAAACTAAACTACAACTAAAATGCATTAGCCTTAATATACTTCCAGTATAAAATTTAAATTCCACTTAATAAACTCTTTATAATACAAATCCGCCTACCAATCTCCTGTGCAGACTCCGCCCCATTGTTGTCTTGCCTTGCGACAATTGGCTGTTGACTGTGACCAATCAGCACGCTGGATTCCATCGTCGAGCCGGTCTGCTCGAGCGGCTGCTCAGCCAAATACTTGAATGAGTCATCGCGTTGTTCGGTGGACTGGCCGACAGATGCCTCCTCCCAGCGACTCCGTTCCTCGCTCATCTTCACGTTGAGACGCTTCAGGATGTTTACCTTCTTCTTTTTCATCGGGCAGTTTCTACAATGTTTGTACGACATGTGTGGGTGTCTTGTAAATAAATGCAAGCTATCAAAAGCATGAATGATACTCTTAATATATATAGTTGTGTTGATGTATTAAGTAAAAAATGGATCATTATCGTTTTTTGTACTGCTACTCCCTTACCCCGTCCACGGACTATGTTGCTCAAATAAAAAGTTTGGGGGAGGGGAACTGAAAGTACAAATTAGGTTACCGTGATTTATCTACTAGAATCTATCTATAAGCAGTAATAGTAATATAGTATTTTTTTTCGTTTTGTTTTCAAAAGTGGTATATATTATAATTAAGTAGCGTTATGATAAAAAATTAAACAAATATGATTTTAATTTTATAGTTTTATAGTTTATAATCTTTAGTTGGTAGTTTTCTACACTTTTCAAAAGCAAAATAAAATACTAATTAAAATTGATCAGTTATGATATATCTTGTATAAACAATTGATTATCTTATGAAATATGTCAAAACGTTTAATTTATATCTAAATATGTATACCAATATATATATAACAACTACATTAGTATTTACAAAATAGCAGCTATATACACTACTGAATTCAAAGAAAAACTAAAGTGATTAATGAATAAAAATAACACTATATAGGCCTATTACGATAACAACGATATTATAAAATATGAAAGTTATAAATAAAAATGTACAATAAAAAGAGTTAATTTTACATTGATCACTGAACTATTTTGTCAATTAGACATTATCCATTCTAGAGTGATTGAATAACTTGCGAAAGAAAATTGCTCTACATAATGTAAAATGTTTGTGTGTTTGCATGCATCTCTGAAATTTTTTGTATTGAAACAGAAGAAAGCTCAGTAGCAACTCGATGCTCACCCTCATCACATGTACACATTAAATTCAAGTACAGAAAAAATAATTGAAATTCGACTAAAAAACGGACATGGAGCATTTTGTAGGAACAATCAACATTAACTTACACAGTTGAAGAGTCATCAGAGCCTCGCATTTTGTCGAATATTTCTGTAAGTCCAGGATTAAGGCGATGCTCGGATGAACTTGGTTTGGGCTCCCTGGATAATGATTTGAATAAGAAACTTTAGATATAAAAGTGCACATTATTTTTATTGTGATTTAAAAACGCTCTACAGAAAATGTTATATTTTAGTTTAAAAAAAACATTTGTGTGAATTTTACACTTGTAATATCACTTTACAATTGAAAATATTAATTGTAGACATTAGATTAAATCTTGGAACATTGTTTATTGATTATTTAGTTTATATATTATATTAATAATTAAACAAATTTTAAAAAACTGAAGCAAAATCTTGCAAAAATCCAATAGTGGACCTTGTGTAACATATCTCAAATTGGCAGTAGTACTTTGAATTACAACTTGTTGAAGCACTATAGTCTTACTGGGGAGCTTGAATTGGTTTTGGCGACCCCTTGAGTCGATCAAGAAGATCTGTCATTTGCGGTATACCAGCCGGTATTTCCATTGGTTCTGGTGAAACTACAGCAGGACCCCTGGAAAGGGAGCGATTAGCTATGATATAAAAGTCTTACTATTCAAATGAGATAGAGACTAAAGTGAGAAGATTTCAGATGTGTTAACATTTGAGTCAATTAAGTGGATTATTAAATTATTAAATAATTGGTCATTATTTGACACTGCTGCTTCAAATTATTTCGAAAAAAACTATAAATTCAGTCAAGTTCAAAAGCGACATGTTTATAAGTATTTGTGGTCCTGGGAATTTAAAGGTCAAAATCAATTAAGTTTGCATGGATTTTCAAAACGTGCACTGAGCATAAAATTGTATGTAGCTATTAAAATTAACTTTAGTAAATATGGAAATATTTAATTGCTAGCATTCAGAGTGAATAATTGTAGAAACAGAAACTGACATCAGATTATATTATTATATCTGTCATAAATATAGTGTTCTAGTCTGTACCTATAATACGAGTCCCTAATATGTAACATAAAAATTGGTATACAGATATCAAATAAACGATGATGTAATATATAAATATAGCTAAACCTTGTCTGTTAGCGGTGAGGGATAGGGGTTGCAATTATTGCGAATGTTATAGTTTTTTCTGTGCAATAATTGCAAATATAGAAATTGGCTACTTTTCAGGAGACAAAAAACTAATTGGCTAATAATATAATATACGTATTCCGTTTAATTTATTTTGATATATAATATCGCTTAAATGTAGACCAATATATTTATGTAATTTAAAAAAATGTTATCTGTTTAATTTTACAATATTAGAGATTTTATTATATTCGCAATTTATGCACAGAAATTTCAGTACTTAAGTATTATTTACATTTAAATTTGGTGTTAAATATTATAATTTAAAATAAAATATAATTATGACAAAAATTATGTAAAAAAATGAAAGATGTTATAAAAAACAATTGTTTATTTTAGTAAATATATAGATTATTATTTTACTACTTCAAAATAATAAAATAATAAATAAATAAGTACGAACAATTGTTTATTTCAGTAAATATATGGATAAAATTTTTTTTAAAAAAAACTTCAAAAATAAAAATACACTTTTATCAAAGTTCAAGTAATCACACGATATAAGCATGTTTAATATATTATATAATTTAAGCTGAATTACTGAAATATTATGTTTACTTTAGTATTAGATACAAGGTCTAAGCGTGTTTTAAGCGGTCATAAAAAGGATAATGATTCTGCAGATATCCTGCAGATCCTTGAATTTTCTGGCAGTAATTGGCAGGTCTCAATTGCAAAAGGCGGAATAGCAGCTTATTGAACAGACTTTTTTGAACGCTGTGGTAAAATTTCGAGTTGTTTCTCACGGTTATGGTTAGTTCTGTACCCGTTTTGTAATAAACAGATCCGTCTGGTAAACAATAATTAAACTGTTTGACATCAAATACACAAGGGTCACCTTTTTCATTTCCTGACCGAATTGATGAATATAACTGATTTGTTTCGTAGTTTTTAAGGAACTCGTGCATCAGATATTTATATCGATAAGGAAATGGGTTTTTTCGGGCATCAGTTACAACTCGGCAGTAATCTGCTGGAACTTACAGCGTAACCTTACGTTGGTGGTTTTCAAGAGTATTTCCTTTTTCCAAATATTAAGTACCACTTGAATATTATACCACTTGCACTTACCACTAGGCGACAAGAACAGAAATGAGTGTAGCTTGTTCAATTCACGGAACACAAATGTGTATTGGTCGATTATTGTCTACAGTAATGGAATGGTACCTTGTTCAATTCTTCCAGAAAGGCTTCACACATTTCAGATCTCATCAGAACGACAATTAATTCTTTGTTGTGTTGGTTGGTGTATTGTACATTGGACTAATTATCGCAATTTTTTCCGTTGTATCTTTCACCCATCTTGACTTTTGGTTTTTTCGAAATGATACTCTTTTTCATATTCTTCACCACGTATTCATTTATTCTTATTATTGTTTCTTTGCCCTAACTCTGATTTCTTTGAAATAGTTGGGGTTGACAGTGGAGTAGATGGTGCTGCCAGTGGAGTAGGTGGTGCTGGCAGTGCAACAGATTGTTCTGGCAGTGGAGTTATTTTTTTTTTAAATACTCAATAATTATTTTAAGGTATGATTTTATACCCCAGGCTTTAATGTATACCGACACGCACCTCCAACAAGAAATGTAATTGCTAGTGTTGTTCCTACTATAATATTATCTTTTAATGTACATAATATGTATATCTATATTATTGTGAAATAATAAGATCTCGCTGTGCTGGCCTGCTTTAATATATATTCGTAATTTTGCAGTAACGATTATATTGAGATAGAATATTCACAATTTTGTTAATTTAAAATAAAAACTTTATAAATTGAATTTTAAAAAATGGATTTCAATATTCAAAGAAATACGACATAATTGAATTTTAAGATCAGTAATTATACATTCGCAATTATAGCACAGACAAAAACGGATAACATTCGCAACAAATTGCATACCGAAGACGATACTAGGAAATACAATAGTATATAAATAATGTTTACACTAAAACCATCAATATCTCAGTTCAGCGACGAGTGGTTATGCAGCTCTTTGGCTGATACAGTAAAACATAGCATAAACTGAGACTTTTAGCGATTTAAAGAAATTAAAAAATTTACGTAGAAAATGCATTTAATAATGGTCTACCTTTATTGTTTTACATATAACCATATGAATGTTCATATATTATATAATAATTAAAAACATAAAAATATAGATGAAAATGAAAAACTGACAAAATTAATTGTTAATGTAATTAACACAACAACAACAATGAAACTGAAAACTGTTTATGAAATATAACACAATAAGTAGCACCTTTCCATCAGGTTAAATCTATAAAAAAAGCCAAGTATAATAAAATGTTTACTATGTCATAATATGTTATACTATTCAAATTGTTTTTTTTGCCGATTTGTTTGGGGTTTTAATAAGTAGGTACTACTTGCAATCGAGTCATCGTTAAGGAGACTAGGGTACCTGATGTGAGCTGAAAATAGGCTCTGCATTTAGTGCTTACTTATTATAGACATAAGAAATATATAAAATAAATGCTCAGCTACCAACCCATGATGGACACAACAATAAATACGTCAAAAACAGAAACAACTTTTAACCAATAGAAAATAGGGAAGGTACTTATTGCTGACCACAAAATATTTTATGATTCTGTCCAAAAAATGGTAGATATTTCGTCGTTTTTTAAGGTATGTTCTTCGATGTTGTTGGCTCTATATCTCTTTTAGCTGTCAGTAATACTGCTGTATTTTAGCTTTATAATAAATTTTACAAAATGTTATATTTTTAATATCTATATGTAACATCATTTCTTACAGTGTAGAACTATAGGTAATAATAAGACAAGTAGAACATAAAATATGTTTTTGTATATAATGGCGTCTAAATAATTCTCTGTAAATAATTCACACAAATATTTGAAAATATGGATGACTGATACAATAAATAAAGCATTAATATATTATACATAATTATAGTAGAAAGGATTAATTTGATGGGGACACTTCCCTTATGTTTAAGTTATAATAGTCCTGTTTGAAACAATAAATAAAAATAAATTATAGTTATATGATAAAATATGTCTCATAAGCAGTCAGAGATAAAAAGTTAAAAAATAAAGAATAAATGTCGGTTGATTTCAATCAAAACCAGTTGATGTTGAAAAATCTATGTTTAAATAAAATAAAACGCGATAATTTAATTTTACAAGATTGACAACAAGGAATCAGAATAGGGATATATGTAATTGTGTTAAAGAGCCATTCATTATTATTTTCAACAATCAACTCATAACTGTTTTTTCAAGTAATTTAAACAGACAGATATATTTATCAAAGGTATTAACATGATTTTATATCATTTTATACATGGTTCTATAATCGTGAAATAACTTATTAAACAGTGATTGGTGTGGTAAAGACGTACTCTGACGGCTGCCCTGGTCCCTTCAGTCGGTCGAGTAGCTCGGTCATTTGAGGTCCCCGGGCCACCTCAAATGGTTCCCTGACAGGGTAACGAAATGCACACATGGATAGGGATATTCAGAACCATACATACGCAGGGTGTCTACATCTTGGAATGAAAAAATTCACGTATATTTACAATAAAATTTATACATATTTACTTTTACCGAAAAATTATAAAATATCGTTAAATATAAAACGTGGGTATCAATTCAAGAACATGTGTTGATATAGGCAATCTGTTAACATAAAGTAACAAACTAATAAATATTTAGGGATATCAAATTGGTGTCGATCAACACAATTTGTTGTTATATCTTAAGTCTATTTATTAAATAAAATATTTATATTTACATATAGATGGATACAGAACATAGAATACATAGTACAAGAAAAAAATATTATCAGTAGAAAAAAAATCTCACATATATATACAAAATCACTTATCATTTTTTATTATTCACGATTTTTTTGTTAAGAATAGTCACGTAAATTTCACGTATATACGCCAATTTCACATACATGTAGACACCCTGTACTAGCTAGATAGAATACTGTTTTAGGGAGGTTTAAATATCTTGCCCCCTCTATAACTTTTTCCCTTTTTACATTTTCGTTTTGTAACCTCTCCTCTCCTTAAAAAAAGATTTGGCGTAGGCTGTATTCCTTATCGTATACTTTGAAACAGATACATATCAAAAAAGATAAATTTAACGTAAAAGACGTAAAAAACAAAATTATTATTTAAATTAAATATAATATAAACAAAAATTATTACTTTTTCTGAACTGGTGCTTTGTCATCACGTGGGCCAAGACCGACAGCTCTCTGAAAGGAAGGTAGTTAACACAGGTATATTTTGACGCCAATTGGAGTAAACTATATTCTTGCGCTAATAACTGTGATCTATAAACACTCCGATCATTCGGTCTAATCCTTGTTAAATCAGTGATTAAAAAAAATCTCGACAACTTAAACAAGTCGAGATATATTATTAGGGCTGCCTACCCTGTGTTCATCAATTTTAGCGCGATCCTTTTCATAGGCGAGTTGACGCTTCTGTTCCAGCTGCCCCTTGAGGATTTTGGCTCGATCTTCAGCTTGTTTCTGTAAGTGGAATACAGCCAAACACTTTGAATGAAAGATTATTATATAATTAAAGAAATTAGTGCAATTAGTTAAGTCAACGTCAATTTAATATATCCAATAGCCAATGCTAAATTTTAAAATAAAACGAAAAACATTATATAAAATGTATATTATGACAATTATATATAATGTACATATCTGTATATATATATAAAATGATATACAAGTATGATTAAAAGTCTAAGACCAGTTTATGAATTGATGAATATGTTGTGTATATTTCTTGTAAAATGTTCATAAACACAAAAATAACAGCTGTATGCAACCGTATAATTTTTTGTCGATCAAGGTGCGCTTAATATTTTAGACTGATTGGCTCATTCATTGCCATATTAGAAGATAATATTATATAGAAGATAAAATTTAGCTAACCAAGTTCCTCCTGATAATTGTTCTGCCACTGAACAAGTATAAATCAGTATTAGCTCCCTATATTATATCTTCAGTTCCCTACAAGGTAACTGAATTTGCACTTATTTTGGCGATACATGACTTAATCAGTCGGTAATGTTAATGCATATTTTACGGCCAGAACTTGGAAGAGAATAATAATTTGTCCTCGTTTTATAGTGGATAATTAGCCCCTATTATATATTGGCTGTAATACATTTATAAAAGTAGTATCATTAGGGGCACTGAAAATTATTACAATTAGTAAAATGGTTTATACTTTTGTATTGTTGCTCTTGTGCAATTGATTATTTTACAGCAAATATACTTCTCAGACTTTTGGCCATAATTATATATATATAGATATTTCTTATATAATATGTAGTTAATTCCAACTGAATTATATGACAACTAAAATGTAAATAATAATATCAATGAAATATTAACAATAAATTATATAGAATATATTGTATTGTATAATCTAATTAGTGGCAATAGCTCTTTCAGCTATTAGAATAAAAGTATGTTGATATATATAAATTACAATAATTAAACTATTTTACGAAATAATTAAATCATATTTAAATACAAAATATGTAGTATTAATATTAATTATATTTAGAAAACTTTTAATAACAACGTAGGAAATATTCTACCTTATATAATTATGGAATATACTATATATACAATTACTATTATTAAATAATACTAAATGCTTTACGCGGTCTTTATAATGTATATACATATTATTTATTTCCATTAAGTATGCCATAAAAACTTCTGTCTGCGCGTGGTATGTACACTGATCTCGTTACATTTATTATGCACTTGTTTGCATAAATACTACCCTTTAAATTAACACGTATATATCTCCCTTGGCTATATGATGCCATCGATTATTTAATAAAAGTTTGATGGCAATAGTCTAAGAGAATAAGTTCATGTTTTAGGATGACTTTAACATCTGGTGTTACAAATTTGTATAATAACAATTATTTAAGGTATCTTTCATATCTTCTGTAAACTATACGGGAAGTATGTTTAGGAAATAAAAATGAGTAAAAAATCTCGTATAACTGCCATTGTTAATAAATTACACTTATTACAAAAAAATCAGGTAGACTATCGAGACTGAGGTAATTGAAACCAGACAATAATTGCTTCAGAAAGATTCACTTAACTGTAGAACTCACGTTATATGATAGTGGATGGTGTTATTATTTTCTTTATGTTAGAAAATTATAACATTAAAACATTGGTCATATCTTATACGTAAAATAAAGATTAGCGCTAATGATATTAAATAAAAATTACAGAAATGGGAAATCATTTTCGTGCAGTTTGCTTTGCCTGAAACGACATGGTAAAACTTAAATACATTTGAAATACATATATGCAAATATATATGTTAAACAATTTAATTTTTATTATTATTTGCTGAAGAATAAGGCATATTACTCCTTGCCGAAAGCATATATAGCTTACTAGAATAAATATTTGCTTCGTTTGCTCGGTGTTATTAGCAATAATAAAATATCTATCTAAGGAAAACCAATATTCTATCATAAGACAGAAGAAGACAACACAATGAACTGATAAGTGAAACAATAGACACATTGGGAGACCATGTCAAAATTTACCTTTAGTGCCTCAATCTTCTTCTTACGATTTTCCATATCATCCACGCCGCCCATCGCATTCTGCCAAGGAATAATAATTATATGATGATACATATGCTATATCAAACCGCTTTAAAAGACGAGAAAGGTTGTGCGTATGAAATATCTATAATTTAATATTTATAAAGTGAAGATCAAATTAGATTAAACATCATGATGAGATTAACATAATGCTGATATTATTATCATTTTAGTACATTTTATTAAAAACTACAATTATTCCAAGCACAAGTTTAATATGGTGCCAAATTAGTACTATCCTTTCATTATAATATGAATCGCATTTTATATCGTTATTATATATTAGAAAAAGAGTTAAATATATTTTCAAAACTGAAAAAACCAAAATGGAATTTCTATATTATTTATATTTAGTAAAAATCGCTATAACAAAAGAAAATGTTGGACGGTATTTAAGTGTAATTTTCCACAACACCCATTTAAAATATCGTTTTCTGTCAGATTGTTATTAATCCAGATTTATAGAATTATTTTATTTTAAGTGAGCTATTACATGAATAGGTACTATCGGGCTGTTAATATAAATAGTGTCACATCATTAATAAATAAATAGTAATTGACGCATCAAATAATAATTAATAATAATATACCAATCAATAATAATTATATAACTAATAAATTATAATAATCAACTAAAAGGTATTTACTCAAGGAATAACACTAAACCCCGACTATACTGATATATTTATATACATAGGCTATGCATCAATGCAGAAAAAACTCCCTCTTTACCTTAACACCGAAACCATCATCACGACTGGCGTCCTGAAGCCCACGACGCTCCTTTAAATTTTGCTCGCGTATCTTTTTCAATTTATCCAAATATTCCTGACGTAAACAAAAAATGTATAAAAATATCAATAATGTTATTGTTTTAATTAGAACACAGAATTAACATATTTGAGAAAGTAATTGATACTAACATCTTCTTGGCCGTCTTTTACGCCACCTGAAAAAAAAAAAGATTACAATAAAGAATGGTACACATAATTAAATATTATAGAATAAAAACTAAATTTAAAATTCTCTATTCACTTTTATGTGGTTGTCTGGACAAATATCGTAAGTTCTATTTTTTGAAAATGAATTATCTGAAAAAAATAACCTGGTTTATTTTGAAAGCTCCCTAAAATATAGATGTTTTAATATGAAATAATGCTCAGTTATAACTTTGACCTTGGTTTTTGAGTATCATATAAAGTGTGATAATTGGAACATTATTCCGAACTGGCAAACTTCGGTTGCTATAACAACTTTTTGTTATTGTTGCTATATTCTCTAACTTTTTATGAAATCAAAATGTCATGCAGTGGCTTAAATTAATAAAAATATTTATCAATTAATAAAATAACATAATAAAATAAAATAACTTTGATAAAATCAAGACTATGCAGGATTGTTTTTACAATAATAATTTTTTTAAATGTTCTATTATTTCATATGTGACTTTATATTAACACTTAATAAAGTTTAAAAATATGATTACTATATATGCATAGTAACTTACACGAATATAAAAACAAAAGCCCCATTAAATAGATTTGATCACATCACCATATAGGGAACAAAAGCGCATGGTGATTCTAGTTTAATAAAGTCTAGGTAATTATACTGTTTGATATTTCTTAACATATTAAGATAAATTAGTTGTTGGCAAAACTATAGTGAGGAAATAGGTCAGTAAACATGTTTAATTATAGGAAAATGTCTTATTAGAATCGTTCTCTTGTAACTTATATAATTTAATTTAGACAAAAATATGTAAATCATAGTATGCAGCAAATAATATCAGTCACGTCTAATGAGAATCATGAGAGGTGAACTTATCAGTAATATGTCAGAATATAAGGGAACGTTTCTCTGGGTATTTGTTGTTGATTTTTTGGCATAGTGACACATGGCAAATAAAGTGACACATTACAGGCGAACCTATAATGTTGATAATGTCAAATACATTCTATTTTTATGCAAATGGGACACTTTTCTGTTTAAAAATTCTTCTTAAATGGTTTTAGTAATCCTTATAGGTTTTATTCAGTGTTCATATAATTCTGAATTTCAACACATAAAAAGTCATTAAAAACATTATTTAGTTTAATAATTCTATAGAAACTTGAAGTATTATTTAACAAAATGATTCAAATACAATTGTGTATATTTTTGAAAATGCGGCCAATTTCAAAAGGGTTACATAGAAAATAAAAATCAATTACAACAGATTGAATAAAAAACAATTGCTGTAAAAGAATAACCGCTATTTTATAAATACTATAAACAATATAGACAAATACGTGACATTAATTAAATAAGGTTACCTATTACAATTATAATACAACTGGGCAGGTGTGGTACTAAGTGGCTAATATTTTACAAAAATTAATTTTAATTCAAGACTTTTAATTTGTACTTTTCTGTTCTAAATATGATCGTGCTGGTCCTATTCACGTGTACTGTATTAATGAGTTTAGGGGTTTCACCATAACCATATTGTTGAAATATCATAAAATAATGAAGTTTACAGACGCCGTAAAATTATATAAAATATTATAGTTATAGACATTTGTAAAAAATATAAATTAAAATAATAATTCAAATTTTAGCTAGTGTCAAATTATTTTATTAATAAATATATTCACTCGTTTTTTCATTGATAATTTATATCAAATTTCTACATTATTATGTAATGTATAGGATTTAAAATTATAAACTAACAGATTTCTGTTATACGGTTAGAAATTATTGTTTCATTATAAATAAATATTTGGTTATTTTTGTATCAATTGGAATATAAAAATTACTTATTGTGTATGTAAGATTCTATTATATATCACTCAATGGAGGAGATAAACGTTCATAATCTATGGTTCGGAACGATTAAATTGGACACCAAATTTATGCAATAGTAATTTTGGGACATATTGTGAAATAACATATTTAGGTAATGCATATTGAGTTGTTATCAAATACAATACAATAGAATAAATTGAATATTACTGGAAGCAGAATATACTTTTAATTACGAATAAAATAAAAAAATTAAAATAAACTGCAGCAAAATAAAGGTTCAGAAACAATCTACTGATAACGAATGGTAAACCTCCATAAAGGAGTCAGATAAATACATCAAATCTAACCCTTTTGAGGAGATAGACGATGTAAATCTCTCAGGCGAAGTTGCGAAACAATTAAATAAATTAATAATCTCCAATAAATTAATAGACGTACAGACTTTAAAGGGATTAATCATAAGTGATACATGAATAAAAAAGAGTTTGACTTAAAATTCGTACCAATCAAATACTAATAATACAAAAATAAAGAAAGGCATAACTACACTTATGAATAGATTAGCGAAAGAAATATTATGCAGAAATATTAATTTTAACATATATAATATTTTAATACTCTTTTAAATTTCCAAAATTCCCCGAAACCTGAACATCAATATATACGTTTTATGTTATAATTATTAATTAACAAAATTATATTATGGTGAAAAAAAACTAAAACTTGAAAGCTATAAACAGTACCAACCCCCCCCCCCC
>JAUZND010023095.1:4657-24878 GCA_034780555.1 Coelogynopora nodosa | reverse complement strand
ATTTTTCTCATCCCTTACTTACCATATAAATTTCCATAATTTTTAATTTTTTTTATAACAAATAAATGAAAAGAATAAGTAAACATACCACCCCCCCCCCCCCCCCTCCCCAGTTTATTACAATCAACCGATTCTTTATTTTTAAGAAATTAATGAGCTCCCTCCTCCCCGATTATTTAGTTCTAAGAAATTGATTAACTCCCCCCACCCCGTCTATTACAACCTTCCCGATTATTATTATTTTTTGAATTGATGGACCCCCTCGATTATTACAACCCCCCGCTTATTTGGCACGCTAGAACATGGTTTTAAATTTTTGAACATCAATTTTTTGTCATTGATCGTTATACGTTAGGTACTATTAAAAAATTATTTAATAATTTTTACAAAAAATACATGATTATAATATGCTAGAAACGCAAACATTATTTTTATACAATTTTTTTTAAATATTAATGTTACAAATGATTTAAACCTCAATTATATGGAACACAAAACTGTCTCTAATGATTTATGTTCGATTACATTTTTAATTATGATAAAAAATGTCCGTCATATATAAGTAATAAAGAACTGTATGTTTATAAAAAAAATTCTCTTTTAGTAAGATCCATCTAGCTAGTTATTATTGTATAATTATATTTAAATAATATTATTGTATTTTTATTATATTGTTTATGTTCAATATTGTCAACATTGTACACAAATTGTCAATCAGGTCAACATTGTAGAAAGCCTTGTCAATCAGGTCAACATTGTACAAAGCATTGTCAATCAGGTCAATATTGAACAAAACATTGTCAATCAAGTCAACATTGTACAAAACATTGTCAATCAAGTCAACATTGTACAAAACATTGTCAATCAGGTCAACATTGTACAAAACATTGTCAATCAGGTCAAAATTGTACAAAACATTGTCAATCAGGTCAACATTGAACAAAACATTGTCAATCAGGTCAACATTGTACAAAACATTGTCAATCAGGTCAACATTGTACAAAACATTGTCAATCAGGTCAACATTGTACAAAAATAGTAATGTTATTGTTTATTGAATGATTAATTTATTCTATTTAATATTATCCGATATTAAAATTTAAAATTTATAAATGATTTCTTTGTTAAATGCAGTATATTTGCGACATATAAACTACATATATACAATAATTAATGCTAATTTATAAAGAATGCAAAATATTTCCGTTAGAAAAATTCTTGTTGCATCCATCTCCTTCTAAGCGCAAAATATGTAGCCCTTAGTCAGCATATTTCTGAACATTACTCAAAAACGTAAAACTTATTATCAGAAAAGTTCCTGAGTTTTTGAGTAAACATATTACATTTTGATGTAGCCTTTCGTACAATGATTTGTGGTGTGGTTTAGTATTTTTTGAAAAAAACGCTTTTAACAAATTATGCAAACAAATAAAACGTTAGTATCTTTACTTAACAATTATGAGTTTCAACATGAATTATTATATTAAAAAAAAAAATTGCGTTTAAATAAATATTTAATATACTTACAGAATGTATACTATGATTATTGTTATATTCATCATTTAACAACATGACTAATAAGAAATAGGGTTATTTAATGCAGCAGCAATTAAATTTAATAACATTTATGTGACTACATTTCAGCTTCATTAGTCAAAACAAAATTTAAAATGTCTAATTATTTATTCACTTCCATAATATAAAGATAGAAAAATATTAATTTTGTGTTAGTTTTAATCAGTTGGTTAAATGGTTTGACATTCTAAACAAAATCTTTTAATATAACCAATTATCATATTTTAAAGGCACATTTAATACCAAATGCGGTAATGCGAAATTCATATAAATAGTAAATAATAATAATAACAATAAATTGAATTCAGTTTTAGTCGATCCTATTAATAGGGGAGACAATTCAGTTTAAAATGGTAAAGGAAAACACGTGTTTAGTTAGGATCACACGCCACTGAAAAATACGTTATCCGATGTCATCGAGCCGATATCGTCCCTATAGACATTTTATGGTGGGCATATCTTTCTTATTGCTACCAGCGTTATCTACCTGCCTACCTACATAACATATTTATTTTTAATTCTTAGTACTTTGTCATATTTATATTTTATAAGAAAAATTGTGTAAAAACTATAACCTGTTTTAACCGTACCTATTTCATTATCAAAAAATTATATATTAGTATTTACATACGTTACTGATGAGTAGTAAGTACAGTAATTAAATAATTATATAAAATCAAACACAAACCATAAACGTTTAAAATCGTATTAATTATTAATTCCATAATTAATTATTAAGTTAATTATGTGAATATAAACAACGTTTTATAATGGTATAAGTTTAACATACATATTTTATTTTAGAATTAAAGGCCAAAAATGAACAAAATTAAAAATGACAATTGAACCCTCAGTATTCTCCAATTTCAGTTACATAATAATTAATGCCTTACACAACTAACGCGACTAATCTTGATTAATAAAAACAACCAACTATCTCAAACCATGAACATTTACATATAACCTATTTACTCTTCCATGAAAATCTATAATATACATTTCGTTCATCCGATATTGTGCAGCGCGTCTAAAAGTTATATCTAGATGTCCCTGACGTCTAATCTAACCAGGCTGGTCTAAGTAATGACGTACGAACTCACAACCTGAAAGTTAACAATTTTTGAAAGTCGAAACAGAGGAAGGTAAATATGGAACATAGAATACAAGCTAGAAACGTATTCCGTTTCTTTGTTCACTTTAACAAGTGCAGTAGCAATTTATCGGAGGTCTCAATGGTCTTGTATAGTCATGGTTACAATATCTGTCCGACCAGTGTCCGACCCGGGTTTAACCCATGATGATTCTGGTGGTTAATGGTGATTAATTCCTTATTTTTTATACGACGTTTTCTTTTGAAATAATTATTTGATTCGTGCAATTTTAATTTAATATTTTCAATGTTGGGTTGCTCCTGATTATTATATACAATGTAGGCCTACTTACACGATCTTAAAAATGTATGGTTTTTATTATTTGTATTGATTGTAAAATATTTCTATAGTAAGAAAACATCTATTTAATTTTTTTGCACATTTTCCATCCATAAATAAAAATATATTTCATTCTTAAGAAAATGATATCAATATTTTCTCATATAATTGTAGAAAATCATTAAAATATTTTCTCATTTCTCATATGTTCATGCTATCATTTGTTATATAATCTATTCTTTTTGTCTTTATATTGTTTTTCAATCCCTCATTATGCAAATAAAATGAGTAATCTTATGATTGAACAAGTTTTGAAATATTTTAACCATCCCGTATCTGGCGCCTTGACAAAATAGTATAATATATATATTTTTAATGAAATTGTTTAATTTCACAAGTTCTAATGTTTTAAAGTAAACATAGAAAGTATATTTGAGACATTTTACTATTATAAAAAGTTGAATTATGCTTAAAAAACGGTGAAAAAATAATTAATTGAGTCGTTTTATTTTTAATAATGATAAAATATAAGGAAAATTACATCTAAATGTATTATGCATTAATTATTATTTAATTAGGTAACATACATCTTTAATTTTAAAACACCAAAACGGAATACGTGGTGTGTAGCTGAGTTTAGGAAAAAGGAGAACTTTGTCAACAGTATAATATAAAAACATATTTATAACACTTATAATATAAAACATATTATTAATGGAAGTGCGTACATTTGCTGTGTTAATTTTCCACAACCCACTTTCTTTAACAGATACGCCCTTGTGTAATGTGTTATATTATAAATAAACAAAAATAAATAATACGTTTTCGTCATTAACAAGCATTACATCGGAAATAGATTTTGCAAATGTGAATGTTGAAAAATGTAAATACTAATTGCGTACCAGATTGAGAAATTGAAAAAAAGTGATAATATCTTTATTTACAGAAAGCATTACCATTAATACTACATGGAAATAACATTCTAAATAAACATTTATAAAAACCTGAAAAAATATAAAATTAATTACAAATAAGTAATATTTACAAATTCATACTAAAATAATAGCAACATAATAATATAGTAGAGCGTGCACGACATGATAAATAATAATGTTTTTATTGTCATGTATAACATTATACAATATATATATATATATATCTATATATGTACAACATTAATAGTTTGAAAATTAAATACAACAGAAATAAACTTTCGGTAAATGGAAAAAAGTCACTTGTAAAGATATAAGAAGGGAGCCCACTGATGGAAGAGATCAAGAATCAAAAAATATTAATTGAAAATGTATAAGTATTGATAACGATCGAGATAACCAATTAGATGGATAGAGAAATATAATATTTATAATAAAATTCAATTGGTCAGTTACATTAAAAATCTTTTCTTCTCGTAAAATAAACCGAATCATTAATAAATACCATATGTATGTTTACATTATTGATATAAACTTTTTTTGAGCTACATTCGATGGCTTTCATTTTAACATTTTAACATTTAGTACTAAATACCCAGCTGATGGCTAGCGTAAAACGACATTATACAATCCCTTAAGGGTCGCCGAATACTCGACTAACGGAACTACCTGCTTACAACATGGAGAGAGTCAAGAGGGATCTAACAGAACCACTTCACAGAATACGCTAGGTAAAATTATTTCAATTAATTAATTATTTAGGAATAGATCATTACCAAATATTTATGTGATAAATATTAAAATTAACTTAAATCACAGATTCGTTGCCAGTCCATTTGCCAAACGAAAGTAGAGGATTTAGTATGGCCGGATAGATCGATTTTAATATTTTAAATAGTTGCGATCTACCATCAATTTTATTAGCTATGGTATAGGGAGTCATAATCATCGCAGGTTCTGTTACATTTATGAAAAATTGTAATATTATTCAATTTATATCAATGTCTTAAAAGACAATAACAAAATAAGACTCATAACAAAATGGTTTAGAAGAATGAAAATATTACATACTCAAAACTAGATAAATTAGCGTATAATATGAGCTAATAAAATTTCCAATCTTCATTTGCGACAATTATTAAAATAATTTACTAAAAGGTGAACCCAATTAGCACTTATCAGAGGATGCTTTGATCCGACAATCGATTGAACCAACCCTTAATACCTCCAGCCAAAAACCTATCGTAAATAATGTTGTTTTTCCCATCGATTTGATAAAGCTTTGTCAACATACGCAAAATACGTCGCTCAATATCCGCTTGCTGTTTTCGCGGTACATATCCATCGCGTGACGATCGACATAGCGTGACTAGCGAAGGTCTGGGCAGTTCCCTCAGAAGTACCTCTAGATCTTGAAAGTCCTGATCCAGCTGGTTTGCCGTTCTTGTGTGAGGCTGCACCGCTGAATTGTTGGGAAGATTGGCGCCAGCACAGAGACGAAATCCAAACTGCGAAATAAATTCGGACTTCCCCAGGGGGGAGATCGAGTAACAAACACCAAGTTGTCTTACATGGTGCAGCTGTGAACGGGTTAGCCGGGACAGAAAGTTCCATATCTTTTCAAAATATACGTATGCTGGCTCATCCTGAATGCACAAAATCTTAAGATTTCTTCGAATAAATGGGGAAACATATTTAGTGAAAATTATCGGAAATGGGGGACATCGTATTTGCCGTATACGACAGTGGTTGTGTAAGGCATCAATAAAACCAGTAAACCAGCTGTCAACGAGTTTTTCTTCACCTTCAACTCTTCGAGGACAGAATATAGTGTTAATCAGAGAGTCTAACAACGCTAGGGATTTAGTAGAAAAACCAGACTCGAAGAGGTCTGTTGCGGGTAGTTCAACACCGAAATAATCTTCATCGATGTCTAGAATTAAAGGTTGATTTTCTAGCAAGAAAGTGGAATTACTCACAACCAACTTTTTAACCATTTGCCTAGGATTTCCTTCAGTGAATAGATATTTCCTGTCAATCTTGTAGCATCTTGAAGTAGGTATTTCAACACTGTCGCCATCTCTAATCATGATTTCACAGAGGAGCTCTGACTTATCATTCCTCTCACACACGCAGCCAGTCCACACACTCCTGTAGCGGGCCTTTCCGATCAAGAATTCCACCGTTGACAAATCACTTGGTTCTGTTGATAGTGGGTGTACATAGCCGACCCGGTCTATCATACCTGTTGATATTGCACCCTGAAAATGCAGTATTAGTATATATATATTTATATATATATATTTATATATTATAAACATAAACATAACCATTTGAATATTGTAATTTAGTTTAGTAATTTTAGAAATTTCAATTAATTAATATATCGAAATGTAGTTTATCATGACTAATTGCACATAATAATATAAATCAATGCAACATTTATATGTATTATAATTGTATAATATAAAAAAATGTGTTTTTTTGCATTTGCTTCTAGCGTGAATTATTGAAGGAAATCTTTACAACTATTTATTGTAATAAATGTACATTGACTTTAAAATTGATTCTTACTATAATTAGACAAATTACTATTTAATTGCATTTAATTAGCCTGCAAAAATTAATCAGCGATTACAGTTATATGTCCTTATATATTTAGCAGTCGTATTAATTCGCTTACAGCACACTAGGCTATTGTATAAGCTGTGGCTATGTGAAATTCACACATACATATTAGACAGTGAAAATTGTCCCTCGCTAAGTAAGAAAAGTCTTTTTTATGAATTTCCATATTACAGAGTTACAGCTATACATTATACGTACCACAATGAAATTGTCATTTATTTGCATTAGACTTCGAATTTCTTTGTAGTTCGTCGGCCTTTCCCCGAATTTAAAATCAAGTTCAGGGATAACCGGTGGAGCAATGTCACTGTGGCTGTCTATGTGTATCTGTAAATAGAATGTATAATTTTATATATGAATCTACATCTTCAAGGCATATATATAAAAAATATATAAATATATATGCCTTAAAAAAGAATGCACATATTTAAAAAATATATATGCCTTAAAAAAGAATGCACATATTTAAAAAATATATACCTCAAAAAAGAACGCATATCTTAAAAAATGTATACTTTAAAAAAGAAGGAACATATAACATAATAGTTTATAACTTGCAGAATAGTATTTAGAATATTTCAATGAAGCGAATTATTCATTCCCACTTCGGGAAATTTGTTTTTTAAGTCTTCTATTTTGCTAATTCACTTCAGAGAAAGTCACAATTTCAGCAAATATTGGTAATTATCACAATGTATTTATTATAATTAATAGTTAGTTATATATATAACCGCATTGTACAATGAGTTGCATTTAACTCATTACTACATGCAATGAAATGTATTTTGAAATAGAAATGAATAACAAAATATTGTAAGGTATTACTTCAAACGAAAGAAACTATAACATTTGATTCAAATAAACAAACCAATATAGCCAAAAAGATATTCTGCTAACGATGTTTCTTAATAACAGTTCAGTTCAGTTTGTCAGGACAGGATGGTGGGAACTGAGGAGTAATTTATAAACTTGAGTCGGACTCGATGAATAATGCGTCACCGCACATCACAGTCCGTCTTGTCGCTGGCTAGTTTCTCCTTCAGTTTTCGGTTGATGCCGCCATTAGGATATTCGCTAGTTTATATAGTTCTGAAGTATTGCCATGGCTTTAAGTTGTGATTAAAGTAAACATTTTAATGCCACATTAATCAACATAATGATATGTTGATTGTTTCACGCTGCTGCATTTAAACAAAAAAATATTATATTAAAATAATATACGTATTGCTAATAATTGTAAGCATTTTTTAAAAAATAATATAAAATTTAGCAAAAAAAAGTAATAGATCTTTAACGTGAATTATAATGTATATTTTTATAGAAAACCCTTGTTTTTACACAAACCGTTATTTAAATAATCTTAACACTACAGGATTAATAAATTCAAGACTAATTTTATACATATAATTGTTGTAAATTAATTAAATAAAAAATTGAATATTATAGCCTGTCGCATTACATTGCAATTTAAATTTGAGTAATGAAACATTTTTAAAAAATATTATACCCAAGGGAGTCATATAATCTATCTGCTATATTTAGATAATAGCGCTTGCTACACTGAAAATGACCATTTAAAATAAATTATTTAGAGTTGTGTGCATCGAATTATGCCTATGTTTGAACATAATCTTGGAAATATCTAAAAATACTGTTCTGTACAACTTACAACTGCATAGGTCTGGTCAGGGCTTGTGTGTTTAAACCATGCTTGAAGGACTGAAGTCAAAGAAATCGTAAAACAAGATTAATAGATATACAGATTGTGTTCAATGAAATGGTATAGTCGATCAATATCGATAAAAACTACAGTGACATCAAATATTCAATCGTTTTAATAAATATTGAATATAGTCTATACATCAACAAAATTAAGTTTCACAAAAATGTATTGATATATACATTACAAGGGAAGATTTGTAGACATTAGAGATTTAGATTTGAGATTAGAGATTTAGAGATTAGAGATTTATTGAATGAAATTGTATTGTAGATTGTTGGTTTATTTAAATTATTGAATAGAGTGCATATAATAAATAGAAAGGAATCAATAAATTCATTCATTTTTCACTGCGATCATTTAATATTAATTGCTCTATTATTTCTTTGATAAATAACATTACGGCACAGTTGGAAATACTTCTAAAAATAAGCATTGTATAAAATTTGAAATATATGTATAATTAAGGATTGTACAAATAAAAAAAAATAATGACTAATTCCAATATTTGAATTTTACATACAATACGTTATAAAATAAAAAAAGTAGCAATTTTTAATCGGCTGGATTATAGATTTATTAAAATAAAGTTAAGGTACTAACATTTCTTGAAATATATTTACTTGATTCCGAAGAGAAAACAGGATTTTAAAATGTAAAGTTAATCGACTATGACTATTATTAATAATTATTATATAGCCGTATCTATTGTATTACGAGAACAGTCAAAGTTGTCATACAATAAAGGATAATTAAATGAAAATGTACAAAGAAAAATTGAAATGCATAAAGGATAAAATATATAATAATTGGAGTTTTGATTTTTTTAAATAATGCTTTGATTTGAAAAATTGTTCAATAGTGATAGAGGTACGTGTCTATGGAGGATAGAATAGACTATCGAGTGTTTAATTTTACGAAATATTTTTTATTAAAAATATATGTATTTTATTAAATGCTATGTTCAATTTCTATATTTCCTTGATTCCTCAACTAACTGCTAGTTTTTCATAATATAATCTTTGGAACTGTATATCTAATAAAGTTTTTATTTTATTTATTCATTCAATTTGACATAGCGATTTCAACAGAGTAAATATTTTTCAGAATCTCTAAAACTGTAAATTTAAACAAATACTAATAAATCGATCTCCAATAAAAAATAATATTACGACGGATTTAATGTTTTGAAATTGTTTGCATTAGTTTATGTGTCTATGAGATACCCGCACAATACAATACAAACTAATATAATGTCTTCCAGTGTACTAATAAGCAATCCGGTCCTTCCAATACTTTCGGCTAAAGCTTCAGTATTGACCGTAAAAATCTTTCCATAATAGTCTATATAAATTCAGAAATACAAAATACATTAACGCATTTTCTTTGCCTGCGCTGCAATTGGTTGTCTTACAATCAGAGTGTTCGACAGAGACATTGTAAAGCTTCTTGTTTACAAGACTAAAATTATTCCAACTCTTCTCTATGGAGCCGAAACTTGAAAAATGTAAAAGTGACATTTGAAAACGTTAGAACGATACCATCATTGTTGCCATCATAGGATCCTCAAAATCAGATTGGACCACAAACGCACAAGAAGCATTAGCATCGCGAAACCTACCAACAGTGAATTGAAGGCAAGAATAATTCACTGTTAGTTGCACTGGACAGGTCATGTAATTCATATACATGACCACCGTCTTACAAGAAAGATTATCTTTTTCTCAGAACTAAATAGTGGGAAGATATTATCAAGACAGATAAAGCGCTTCAAAAGCACATTGAAGTATTCACCTAAAGAAGTGTGAAATCAACATCAGCACCTGGGAAACATAATTAAAGAACCTCACGAAGGCTGTTTGGGAAGAGTCAAGACTCTCTGAAGCCGTGCGTCGTAAAAAAAAGTGGAGGCTAAGCGTCATATGAGAAAAATCATCAAAACATCCGCTTTACCCTCCCTCCACCCCATATGCCAGTTGAAACATACCTGATAGGACTGCGTGAGAGTTTGCACATCGGTCTACTAGACATTTCTGGAGTTTGGACCCACAATGAAAGGCTATTATTATACTCAGCAACGAGTGATCGATTATTATCATTATTACCATCGAAATATACGAACACTAGATAACAAAATTATTGAATGCTTCCGATCAGTCGATATTTATTAATCGTTGCCTATCAGTTGGTGTTCATTGATCCCAGTGACTTTCCTGAGATTTCAGCGATTTTCGAAAGATTGATTATTGTGGGTATTTGGGTGTTTCAAAATTCATCCAAATTAAATGTAATATACGCATGATTATTGTCAGAAATAATTAATTGATCCAAACATATAAATTACGTAATTTATAAATATATAAAATAGTTAAAATAATTTTACATAAATTCGACCAATATATTGACAATGTCTAGATCAAATGTCACAGAACCATTAAAATAGTCAGCTAATAGATGTTAATGTTCTGATTTTTAATTCTCTTGGTAAATTTCTGTAATATTATACTCATATAACTAAAAAAATTACATTATATATTTTTAATAATATTTTTTTATTAATAAAATAATAAGATTCTTAAATATCATTTAAAATAATTTTTTGGTTTTTAATTTGTTAATAGTGGTGATAACACGAGGTGATAATAAAGTTTTCGGCTAGTTCTGCACATCCATTATACAAATAATAATGTTACCTAAATATACAAATTATTATAAAGTATATAAATTAAATTATATTTTCATTCAAAATGAAGTTCAAAAAATTGTTTTCATAATTTAAAATTTACAGACCTGGCCATACCTCCCTGTTTACAGGGGACCTCCCGAATTTTTTGTTTTTGGGGAAATCTCCCAGTCTCCCGGTCTCATGTGAAAGTTTTCTGGTTTTTAATAATCTGTGTGTTCTACATCATTAAGTCATTAGCCAAATGTTTGTGCAGTAGTCTAGTCTCATTTCTCAAGTCATGTACAGCTGTTTTTGTCCGTAAAGTATTACATTGATCTGGTAGATTTGTTTCTTCTTTATATAGTATGATATTCCTTGGACTTTGTTGAATTATGTATGAAGTTTGTGGTGAAGAATAAGAAGTTATATGGTATAATGGTAAAATTAACTTTTTTATCATTCATAAAGATTGGCCGGTGTTGTGAGTACTTAGCAGTATGGGGGGGGATGGGCGGGGGTTGGGGGACTTACTGTGGAGGGGGATAAAGGTGCTAAAACACATCTCCAGTTTTGAAGGACTTAAAACCGGCATATCTCATGATTTTAGACCTTTTTGCAGGTCTGGATATATTATAAACTAACAACATAACGATAATTTAACAATTTATTAAGATGAAACATTTATTTGTTAATATTATTATTTAACCATTAACCCAACATTAAACATCCTCATTCTAGATTCTTAGCATTATGAATTAGTTTTATAAGTTAATATAGTACACGTAACTGTATAATATATTCCACGTGTTTTACTAGTACAGTTATAAGTGATGCAAATGTACTACTCTAAATGTTAACTGAAACTGAATATTAAATTTAGAGATCAAGGCTACAACAAAACCTTTCTGCTCCTTTAAAGCTTCTTTCTACTCCAGTAGAATTCTTAAAACTTTTAAATAGTGTGTTTCATAAAGCAGGATTGGGAACCTTTCCTGAAAAAATCCAGCTTGACCTTATGTTTCTGGACGACAATAATATATTATATAAATGTAATGCCTGCTCTATTTTTATTCACAAGCTTACCCATTTTTGAAGTTCTAATAAAGATGTATTTCAACAAAATAATGTTGTATTGGGGGCCTTCTTAGGTTATTAAGAACAAATAACTTGTTTTTTTTGCTATTAATGTATTTAACATTTTTTTAAATTTAGAAAGAATTGAAAAATGACAACATTTTTATAATTATATCTATTTATTATCTATTTATTTAATATATATTTATAATTATCGTAATAATTTTACAATTTATAATTATATAATTATTTTTGTTAAGGTTTTCTTATTTTTGTGATCGTTTAAAGTAATAACTGATAATTATTATTAAGTAGTAGACTACTATACAGTATAATGTCTTTGGAAAATAAATCAATATTTGCAAAATGCGATATACAGTAACAACAGGCTGCAGCCTGTGTACATTTTATTAGGTTTTTGATGTTATAAGTATAAGTACACATGGGTATATCTAATGTAGTATGCTCATTATTACTTGTAACTCCCGACTACGTCAACGACTTTTTATATATAAAGGTTAAGATTAATATGTATTCTTCTTATACATATAAGAATATTCCTTTATGTAATATATACTAATACAGATTGTCATGAAACAAGAATACAAGTGAAGTTAAAATCGATTAGATTGTAATTTAGATATATAAGTGTGATTAACACCAACGTACCATCTATAGTTCTAGTAACGGTATGTGATTTTATATTAGTGCTCTAATGTAAAAATTTAACGAAACTATAGGCTATCTTAAAATAGGTCATTACAATATGGATTACTAAATAATAAAATGTTGACAAACGAAGTTGCTTATATTATACATCGTGTGATATGGATTACAATGTCTATAGATTTGTATTAATGTTCAGAAAAAAATACGTATCATAGGAATTAGTATTTTGCAGACGCAGACTAACACACAGAATAGGCAAAGTAAATATCAGTCTCTAGTTTTATATTTATATAAGTATATTAATAATTTATACAATAATTAGAAAATTTAAATAAAAAATCATTGCTTGGAATAAATATAAAAAAATTAAAGTAAACCTATAATACAGTATTCCGGTTAAGCGGTTTAAAATAAAATGATTTACATTTAATTACCTTCATGGTGTTCCTCAAAAACGTACACTCGAAGTGGAGCAGTAAAGTTGGAATCATTTGGTATCGAATTTTTTCTGATACCTCTATACCCGAGTTTGTTTCCAAATAATTGTTCCTTTAGACCATATAAATCGAGCTCACTTTCTGAGCTACGATAAGTCCTTTGAAAATATACAATTAGTAGAAAGACGAAAGCAGCTATTAGCGCTCCTAAACATATTTTCTTTACACTTAAAATCCGCATGTGTTAGTCTGAATAACTCCATAATAAAATCCGGTTATACCCTAACCTAAACGTCAAACACGTTGTACGTGACTGGACTAATTTTAGCCAATAATAGTCGAGAAACACTGTATATGTATTATATGTTATTTTGTATTGAGCGTTTTTGTGATGATCATTAGTAAACACGTCTATGGTAAACACTTACTTAGTAATACTTGTTTATTTATAGATATAATAAATTTAAAAAGCGTATCTTTGCGTTCATGTTCACATAGATTTAATTTTTCATCAATTTTATAGATTATTTTTCGATTAGATTTATCGAACCAGGGCCGTAGTTAACTTATTTTGATTGGGGGGCAAACTAATTTAGGAGCCCCAACAATTGAGTGAATTCAGCTTGTTCAAAAATGTTAGTTTGACATTATAGATGTGTGTGAAGACGTTTCCACTGGACCATTCAATTTAAGAGGTAGTCTACTCCTAGCGTTATTTTTTCAAAGTTGTTTTGTCAAGCGTAATAAGCTATCCACATAGTACGTACGCAGTGAAGGGGGTCAAGCGAAAAGCATACCTATGCTATAATAATATACCTATACCTATATATACCTAATTATACCTACAATAATATATGCTATATTATAGTTATACAAAATAGTTGCATCAAAAGCGCATACCATAGGTACACGAAGAAATATTGGAATACATCAAATATAACTTATATTATACATTTATAATTACGTGTTTATAAAAGGCTCATAGCAATTCTAGTAATTGAAATAATATATAGTATAGGTAAATCAATATTTTACAATAAAATGCATACGTGTAATCATACATTATAATCATACAAATACAATAATAGAGTTTTACAGTAATATATGTGCAAATGTCGATACAATATGGTTCATATAATAGGCACACACTTGAAAGGATGTGCAAAAGTTGATACATGATTGAAGGTCCATACGTTCAAGCACTGGTAATAGTTTTGGAACTGTTTATTTGTATTATTTTTTAAATTATAAATGATTATATTACACTCACAAAAGTATACTTAACAGTGTATTTAATTGAAATAGTAAATGTATAATACATTATGTCATTTTTTATGATTGAAACTCTATAGCTTTGCTTTAGCAATTTAATAATTTACAAATTGTACCATTGTTTAGTGATAGGAATTTTGTTAATATATATTTCATATATATGTCCTTCTAGAATTAAATGATTTCTAAACATAATATGATCGATGTCTGAAGAAAATAAAAGCAATCCAATTTAACTTTAGCTTTTACAAAGTATTTGATATGACAAGTTTGTGTGAACACAATGTTGGTTATCCCCTAAGACTTTTACTTCCATAACATAGGGAGCTATAAAATTTGTCAATTATATAATGGTCATTATTTAATTGACCGTCGCTTCAAAATATCTGAGGGTGTACTTTAATACTTAATGAACATAATGCAATATTAACAACAATTTATAGAAAGCGCTACTTATTAAGGGTTGTAATAAAAAATATATAGGTATATATATAGAAATACGGTACAGTTATATGTTATTATTTATAATTCGAGACATATTGTCTTTCCAATACAAAATCCAGCTCAACATTAACTTCATCTTTAATGAGGTATGGTTAAAAGCTGTATTCTTAAATTGATTTAATGGCATTTTTTTTAATTTACATATAATACTGTATATATGGCTACTTGAAAAAATTAAAAATAACATTTTTAATATTTAAGTAAGCAATATTTATCAGCAAAATTTTAACTGATGACAAAGCTGAAAAACAATACATACATTTTATCCAAAATGTTATTGCTGCATATCATGTTTCAATATAAATTATTCTTAATCAAAGTAGCTGCTACGAATGAAATTAATGAATGATGTATACAGTTTAAACGAATGGCCCAAAAGTCCCAAAACACTATAAAAATTAGAAAACAACAATGTTGTTTTCTGTTTATATTCACTAATTACTATTAAATTTGCGTGCATATAACTAAGACAATTTACAACTCTCTCTGATTATAGATAATTGATATGGGACGAAATTATAATCTACTTAAATGGACACTTTTTTGCTATAATTAAAAACACTAACTCCTTTAAATATATAATATGTAAAATGTACCCAATTTATTTGTCAGTAGATGTATTTATGTAAAAACATGAGCATCATAACTATTCAGGCTTTCAATTGCTATTCCGAAGCTACAAACATTATTCCAGATTATATGCTGAAATATTATAATCGTTTCTTATGAGTGCAATAAAAATATTTAAGCAAATATTTTCATATTTATTAGAAAACCAACGTAACAAATCTAATTTAGAAATTTTTGTAAAATTACCGAAATGAAAAATCATTTTATTCAATAAACAACTAGGTCGATTTCAAATAGTAGTATGCATTTAAATAATATGGCAGATATAGAATTACAACGATATGCAACGTGTCTAACCAACAGTCAAGATATGTAATGCGGGAAATAGTATAAACAACACAATTTAAAGTTTTTGAATACGACAAGGGATAATTTGTTATCAATAATATGCGTTGATCAACGTTTGGAACTGGTTTATCGAGCTAGTAACAACGAGCAAGTGTTACGGTGCTATGACAGTGGGGCTCTACCTCACTGTTCAGATACCCCTGGGCAATGTCAGGTAGCTCTTCTGGTGAGATTAGACTGCTTAGTCGCTGAAAATAAATGGATAAGGCAAATAAGGCAAATAAATATTAAAGAAGTACTGTATATTATACTATAAGTATGCATCAATAATTTGATAATCTAAAATTAGTATAATTATGTTTTTATAAATATATCAACAACATTATGTATACCTACTCTATATAACTAATAATTTTAAAATATATTTAAACAGAATATATTATAAGACATCAACACTTTCATTTTAATTTACTTATATATTTCAATATGATATATAAAAAAATAATTGAAAAAAAATTATAAATCAATAATATAATAATTTCATTAATTTAAAAAATAATGTAAAATTGATTTAGCATATACAACCTATACAACAGTATATATAACAATAATAAATTTAATTGTAACTTTAATATAATTATTTAATCAATATCATAACTACAATTTAATTGATATTTTCTAATATTTGTATTATTGATATTAATTTTTTTTAAATGTTACGATTATAATTGCTAGTAATAATTTACAAAATTCATTTTATTAAATAGTATTTCAATATACGATATTAAAAATGTAACACACTATATCCACTTTTTGGACTTGTTCTTTGCAACACAGTTTAATGATTGAATATGATACTTTAAAGTATTTTTATAACATTTACCAAAGATTTTGCCGGTTATTTTTTATTTAATGCCCGGAAAATCAGTTTATTCAAAACCAATAAATTATCATTACTTCTTTATTACTGGTATTAAGACTATAAAGTCTCAATTTTGGACAGAAATTGTTTTCCTGAAACGATTCTGTTATATTATTCCATCATGTGAAACTTTAATTAGAATGACTATTTGATTTTACGAAAAAATAAAGACTTCTCAGTCGAAAAAGCTTGACCTCGTCTCATGTTCTGCAATGATTTAGAAAGAATATAAAAGGACAATATCACTCTCGAGTTTTAGTTGAGAGACTTTTCAATCGGATAAATTCACTTGCACCACAATGTAAACATAATGAGCGAGCTATTCGCAAATAAAATGTTGACGATACTTTCTGGTTTCTTTCTTACGTAGAATGAGAATTAAGACCTTTAACTAACCTTTAACTATAAAAAATTTGATTGAGTTGCAATCCTTTTGATTTAAGTCCATATAATAAGTATTTTTTATACAGAAGTTTTAATTTATTAAATAATTAAATAAAGTTTCATATTTACATATTATTTTAGACTTGAAAAAAACGGTAGGCCTATTGAATATTCTTTAAAAAGTTAAAATTGAAACTATTTGGCCAAGAAAAAATATCGGTACCAAATTTTAGATTTTAAAGTTGGCTTTAATTTTATTATTCTATTCTTTATTATAACTGTTATCTAGTCTACGATGGATATTCTTTATCAGACTTAAAGGGCTCATTTACGAGTCAGTTAATTATTCCACAAATTTTGTAATTTAAGTCCTCAAAGTAAATACTAATTAAATATGTTGCGACAGTCTTGATGTACATACGTTATTCGTAATTTGTAAATATATATATCCATGACATAGCGATAGTAATCAATATAATTTCTTGATTTCCCCCTAAATCACACATTAAAGACATTTTATGTGATCAAACACCCGAAACTGGACTTACAATTAAATTTTCCCGCACTCGATCTCCCTAAACATTTTGTCATTATATCTATTTTTAAAGGTATCTGTTTCATCACTTCACCACACGATAGACAATTCTATATGTGTTCACAAATCTATATATATATATACAAGTATGTATAGAAGTGTTCTGTGGCAAACAAGACTTTAAAAAATTAACCTAAATATACGGAATATGCAATACTGAACAACAGTATGTTAATTTACGACAACATGGTTTCACGCCCTGTTGTAGACAACAACCGAGAACGACAACGTATACATTGTCTACATTGGATAGTTTAACATACCATCATGCTTTAAAATAGACTATGCGGTCACTAGGGAACGTTTTTTACCTTCAAAAATATCATATTTTAATACTTTGAGAATATATTTCTATACCTTTTTAGATATATCTACAATATATGCCAAAAATGGGCTTCCTTTAGTTTTATAATCACTTATCAGTAGTATTTTGCCGGTCATTTTGGAAGCTAACTTGATTTCAAATTTATTTTCGGCGGATTCCACAGGACCGCTTGATTATAACATCTGATACGTATTTCATGTCCGCTCTATGTTATCTATTATTTTACAAAACAGAATTAGTTATTAGAGACAAAATTGTAATAAATATTATAACAAAATACAACATTTTACTTCAAAATATAGATTATTCAAATTAAATTAATTAACGTATCAATTCTATTTATCATACAATTAACATCAGTTTTAATGGAGACACCTTATTTTAAATCGAAAATTTATATAATAATTTTATAATATTATTTTCACAGTTAACAAAAAAATTATATAACATAAAAATGTTTGTAATTGTTTTCACTTTAATAAAAAGGTTAGTCCAGTGTAATTATTTTATAATATATATAAATAATTGTGATAAATTAAAATGGAATTTTTTAATGAAAATATTTAGTACATAACATATGATATACTTCATCATCTCGAATTAAAAAAAATATATATTTAGTATTTAAATGTTCTCTTGAATATCGAAGCACAAACGATTAGCACTATATACTTACAAACTAATAAGAAGAAATTTTCAAATTGCTGATAGTTATAATTGATTTCACATTTTCAAAGTATAATTCTTAGTAATGCAGACTAAACGAATAATTTTAGACAACATTATAAAATATCAAATACTAAAAACAGTCATGTCAGTATACCATACTGTATGTCTGTCTGTTCAACTATTCTATTGTGATTTGACCACAAATATACATGACTGTTTTTAGTATTAAATATTTTGTACTATTGTCTAAAATTATTCTTTAATTCCGCATGACTAGGAAGTGTACTTCAAAAATTTGAGATCAATAATAACTATTTTGCAGCAAGCGCTTTTTAATTTTTTTTTATCTAATGCTGCATTGGGATCAATAATCTTATATATGTACTTACTTCCATAAAACTACCGTCTCCCTTGAAAAATTTGAAGACCGCAACAATTATAATTATAAAAACCACAAATAAAACCATAGCCCAAATGAAATAATGAACAAATGGCTTTTCCAATAATACATTATTATCATTGATTTGAAAATGTATAGACCAAGAAGCAAAAGTAGCCTGCAAATGAAAAATGATGAAAAAATATATATAGTGTACATATTTCACATATAATCAATGTATATTCACATAAAATATTCATAATCGTAATATAAATTTAAATATCACAAATTCATGATTTTTACATTATGATCAATTCAAATAATGGATTTTGACATACAGAAGTCAAATTACGATTTTGACAAAATTATTTAAACTTTAAGATTTTGACAAAAGAATAAAAATAATATAGTTTTATAAACTGTTTAAATATAATGCTTTGGTATAAGGATTTCAATTCTAACATTTTGATATATTTTAGAATGAACTTTTCAGTAAATAACAATATTCTCTAAAATAATTATGATTCTTGACTTTTGTTCAATTTTTAAATATAGACTATACTCGAAAAATGAACTATGTTTAGACAATAAACTTATATAAATAAAACAATTAATATTACTATTTAAGACAGCTGTATTATTATTTTAATAATACAATTTAAATTTAATATTTTAAACAAAGCAGAATATCACAAAAAAATTTTATACAATATAGTGTAATTTAATGCAATGTATCAAAAGCAAATCAATCAATTACGTTTTGATTAAAAACTCTAAACAATATAAATAGTAAATTACTATTTTTTAAACACAAATAATAAACACGAGTAGCATAATATAGGAAGCGTGATTTCTACAGCAGTTTCGTATGGGAACTCTGTTGTATCTAAAATAAATTCTACTTGCTGCCGATGTCGCACACGATTTTAAGTGATATCAGTATCAAAGTTGGCCAAATTGTGAAGACTAACATGGACAAAATTAAAAATACTCGTTACTATTGTTAATCTGGCAAATATTGTCAATCTGTTATTGTTAATCTGGTAAATATTGTTAATCTGGTATTGTTAATCTGGTAAATATTTTCAATCTGGTAAATATTGTCAATCTGGCAAATATTGTC
>JAUZND010023084.1:0-24880 GCA_034780555.1 Coelogynopora nodosa | reverse complement strand
GTAGAAACAATATAATAGCACAATGTAGAAACAATATAATAGCACAATGTAGAAACAATATAATAGCACAATGTAGAAACAATATAATAGCACAATGTAGAAACAATATAATAGCACAATGTAGAAACAATATAATAGCACAATGTAGAAACAATATAATAGCACAATGTAGAAACAATATAATAGCACAATGTAGAAACAATATAATAGCACAATGTAGATATTGACACTTTTAATTGGTATAACACACAAATTTACACATTTAATTGGTATAACACACAAATTGACACATTTAATTGGTAAAATAACACACAAATTGAACATTTGACAAAACACACAAATTGACACATTTGGCAAAACACACAAATTGACACACCCACACGTAGCTTTTTTAGTAAAAATCAAATGTTCTACATGAACTTAATGTAAATGATGGCAGTTCATGTATTTCAACACAGAATTAAGTTTTGATACTGTTCAGACGGCATATATCCATGATATATGTAGCCTATATAGCAATTAATTAAATAATCATAATTTTCCATTTCGTTTTAAATATTTTTTTAATTTTGTGTAGATTGAAAATTAATTTAGTCTTTAGATTTTCGTAATATAATTTTTCTATTATATATATATATATAAATTATATTAGTATTATATAGGTTAGTCTATTAAATATAATTAAACGAATGCAGTAGGCTATTATTTTAATTAAATTGAACTACATACAATGTTATACATATTTTAAATATTTAATACTTATACATATTAACGTATTGTATTACGGCGCTATAAAGTGTATTCATTAAAATCACATATTAAAAATAATGTTATAGGCCTATACATTAAAAAATAAAAAAAATATATAAAAAAACATAATTTATCAGAAATAAAATCTATGTGACAAATAAAAAATCGTCTGGCGTATTCCATAAAATAGAAAAGTTTTAACACAAATACAAAAATACTGGTGCCATACAATATGTTAAATATGTTGTTATATTATCTATCATTAAATAAAAAATTCTAAATATTATAATTATTTTGAAAATCCCTCAATGCACATTATATTTATATTGTTTTAAATAATGATCATATGTTTGCAAATATGCGGCTCATTTAGTTGACTCATTATTTTTCTATTTTTAGGAACACTAAATACTAATTGATGGTTATTTTTAGGTTTCTTGCCTTCAGTCGAGCTGGAACTATATATAAAATAACAGCTAAATTTATTTTGTGTGTTTCCAAATAAGCGCGAAGGTCGGTACGATATGTTCTACTTATATTTTCAATCATAATAATTTATGAATTGTTATTTTTTAACACTCACTAGCACTAATACTAATAGTAGTGACCTGTCTTATAGTATTCCAAATCCAACTAGGGAAGGAAATTTTTTTTTGACAAGCATAATAAATTTATGAACAAATTTGTGTATTTTATGGTATTGACATCTATAATATTTTATTTCATTTTGGTGGCAGATTCTTTATTTTATCTTTAATATATAGTTATATAAATAGTATAACTTATTTTTAGTTCTATTAGCCAGGGCCATGAGGGGCATAGTACCTTATATTCAAGGGAGGTACTAGTCCCCCCCGAAATTGGCCCCCTGACTATGTATGAGTCTATGATCACTTTAATATAAGCTGGGCAACAAATACATTGTCAATAAAGCTGTCACTGTTATACATTTTAATGTCTATAATATCAATGAAAATAAAATCTATGTATACAATATTTAAAATGATTTATATTGATATATCAATATTATAATTAATACTATAGTGTTATTAATTATAATATTAATACTATAATCACTTTAAGCTTCATTTTGGTGTATAATACTTCTCTGTGGGTATTGTGGTTCTCTAGATGAATGCAGAAATGGATACATTTACATGGTAAAGTGCCTATCTAAATTTTTATGACATCATATCTTAGTGATAAAAGCAAAATTTTGAGTCTAGCAAAAAATGTATATAATAGTCATAGAATTGCTCAAGCTTCATTTTGGTATATAGTACATCTCTATAGGTGTTGTAGCTCTCTAGATGAATCCAGAAATGAATACATTTACATGGTAAATGTCCTATTTAAATCTTGATTATGTCATATCTTAGTGATAAAAGCAAAATTTTGAGTCTAGCAGTAGCAAAAAGGTATATATAATAAAATTTCTCAAGCTTCATTTTCATATATAGTACATTTCTGTAGGTGTACTAGTGGTTCTCTAGATGAATCTGAAAATAAATCATTAAATGAATATAGAAATTATGTTTAATACATTTTGTTTTACTATACCAAGGTAAAATATATAATTTACAATTTAGAAACATTTACCTTTTAAACTTTTTGTTTTTTAAATACAGTAAAGCAAATGTATATTAAAAATAACATTATTATGTATTTGGTATATAATATGTTTCTTTTATAAAATAATAAACAAAGTAAATATATAAAATAATAATGTTTTGAAAATAATTTATATATACAATATAATATTTAAAAGAATTTAATATTTTTAGAGAAATACCTTCATTTCCAAATAAATTAAATATATTTTTACTTATTACACAATAACCCAGAACCACAACTATACTGGATAAATTTTAAATAATTGATTGCCTCCCTTTATTAAAACAAAAAAGTTATATAAATATTGTACATATATACAGATATATAAATATTATAAATAAAAAAGTGATATATTGTAAAACAGTTACAGAAGTAGCTTTTATATTACAGCTGTATTAGCCCCTATATGTTTTACAAAATATATAAGGCATATGTAATATACCAAATTTAATAAGTGGCAGTATGCAAAACATAAACAGTTGACTTAAGAGCTGATTAAAGTAAACAGAAATACAAATATATTACATGAAAGAACTGAAATATTACCATTCCAATGGCCCCTCAAACCTGCTAGACAAAAATTTGTACCCCAGAATTATCATGATCCTAGCATAATTGCCTGATTGACCATGACTGTATCATTGTAGTAAGCATAATTTATTCCATATTAAGAGCAGTTTACTCTATATAGTCAATCTGGTATTCTAACCTATGTTATAAATGCCAGTTGATACCAGCCTTGGTTTTGCTGTCTGCTGATGTACCCCTCCCTTTTTATGTAGGGTTCCCCCACATGAGGGAAAATGACGATATGAGCTAAAATCAAGGAAAATGAAGACATATGATTGGAAAATGATACTGATTGGAGAAGGTGTGCCACAGACTTTTCTGAAAATTTGTTGATCTATGCTGAAAGACCCAGGAGTTAAAATCAGGGGATTTCTTTATTTTTTGGAAAATCAGGGAAAACTAAATGGCTTATTTTTTATTTTTTTAATATCCATATTATACTATCTAAAGAAAGTTAAAAAAAATTTTGCTTGCAATGCTCACTCAAACATTATTTTTATATAAAATATATTAAGTGCTATCTTATTAACTATTTTTTGTAATTGTACATAAGATAAAAAATGTAATTGTATAGCATTATCTGTTAATATTTTATTTTTTTATTCCTTTGGGAAACTTAATATGCACTAAATAATGGTGATAAACAATACCTACAAATTACACAATGAATTGTAAGCTATATAATGTAAAACTGACTTTGGCTTATTAATGAATAAAGTATTAATTAATAATTCTATATAAATTACTCTTATATAAAATATGTACCAACAGTTTGTATTTCATGTACATATTATATAACACTTATATAACAATATAGCTTATTAAACCTTAACCCTTTCTTATGTGGACATACTTTGTAGGGTTTGCTACATGGAAGCTATAACTTTTGTTCAATGCAACCAATTGACTTGATTCTTTTTGCATCTGATTCCAGATCACAAGATCTATATTTGCTGATATATTTTTATAATTATACTACTTATACAAATAAGCTATAAGTAGTATACATGTTATTTAAGTATTATTTCAAATTGCTGGTTATTTTAATAAATAATTTTAATAATTAAGTTAAATGGATATAATTTACAATAAACTTATTTTATCTATTAATGTTGTAAGTTTTAGCTCCTAATATCTTCGGCAAGTATGAAAACGCAGGGGGGGGGGGGGGGAGGGGGGATATAAAATGGATCAATAATAACACCATTTTTTCTGGTATGTCAAAATATTCAAAATTATTTCTTTTATATTTTTTAGTTAGATAAAAGTATTTTAGCCACTAAATACAAAAATCAGGGTCATACATGTTATAGTTCAATCAAAAACTTAATTTCTTTGAAGGATAAATGGGCATACCCCACCCTCCACTTATGAAGGGTTAATGGATAGTAATTAGCAGTGGTGCCTTCATTTTTATATTAACAAATCATTAACTTTAAATTTTTTTTTATGCAAAACAATTCATAATGCATTTAAAGCCATGCTATAACTTTGTTTCATTCTGTTTTTATACATTAACAAAATATCATATTATTTTATATCCCATCAATTATTTTTACATGTCTTGAATAGCAGCAAGTATTATGTATTGCCTTATGTGAAAAGTAACTTTATTTTTAACTAATATGATAAAAAATGACTTACATGTGTGATTAAATTTAATGTGTTTCTACAAGGAACATGGTGGGAAAATAGTGTAAATAATACATAATAATCAGTAGACAAAATATATATATTTTTTATGTATTAGGTTTAAATAAAATATGTCTCAATGTAGAGAGTTTTATTAGAACAATCAACATTATGTAAGTATTATGTTTTAATATATGAAGTATTTAATATTTTAAGTATTATATATTTTTGTATTAATTTGGTTATATTTATCATCAACAATTAGTAATGAAAAGTTAACAAAAGGCAATTTTTAATTTATTTAATGTGTTCAGCTATCATTTACACTTGAGCAAAACTTTAAGTGGTAGTAATATATTTTAATTAAATGTAAATGAAAGCTCAACATAATAAGTAACATTTTCATATATTTATTGAGTGTGTTACTAGATTTGAAAACTACATCGAAATTTCATTAAAAGTTTTACTTTTCCAAACTTTCAGTAGCTTGACAATTTTTACTAGTATTCTTATAAGGTTCAATCCAAGTGAATTTGTTTTTAAAAAGCTTGTATAATACTATCTTATTTGTATTTTTTATATTTAGGGTTTCAAAATCTTAACAGTTATATGTGTGTTTTTGAAATTAACTCATAAAAATGGTTACTATTTGAAAAAATGTAGTGACCATATTTTGAAAACATTATCAAGATTGGAAAGGCATGTTTTGAAGTAGATTTCATAACAACTTTCTAATGTTTTGATATGGTAATTTTTTATGTTTATAAAAACCAGGTTAGTTTTCCAAAATAAAAATTAAATTCACCTATCATCTTATTTTTGTATTTGTAAAACTTCTAGTATATAATTAGTAGGTACATTTTAAATCTGTTATTTTAATTTTGACTATATTATTCACTTGTTAATGGATCCTTTTATGATTTAATTTTAATAATATTTCTTTGTATTTGATATTAGTACTAGTATTTCATCAAGTATGTCTTCATAATTTAATAAAATTTAAAATGTAATTTTTAAAGTTAATTTCAAATAATCCTACATTTTTGGTCAAATTGAGATATTGATGTTATGTGTATTTTAACAATTTGATTTTGTATAGTAATTTTATTTATCAATTCTACTGATTGTATTATAAAAGCTTTATTATATTGGAATATATTACCAAAAAAGAAATATTGTTCATTTGCAAGTGTACATGTATCATTATATGAAAAATATTATTATATAATACCATTATATCATCTAATTGATATTAGTTTATATTGCTTGAGTTTCAATGGTGTAGTAATACATCCTATCCAGTTTGTATTAATTTTGTATTAATAATGTTCATTATTGTTTGAATGTGCAAAGTAATATGATATGTCTAAAAAACCTATTATTTACTTTTAGTTAATAATGACATCATCAACAGTAGAACGCACTGTTTCCTTTGGTTCAGGGGAGACATCTTATAATGAGTCTGACAATGACACACATTCGATAAAAAAAGTGGATATAGTTCGCCGAAGGAGAAGACGACGCCGTAGGTCTGTTACATCATTGTCATCTAATAATAAAACACCATCTGTTCGTGAGGCATCCATCACCAATGATTACTATTCTGACGAGGAATCTGAATGGGAAGATGATGATGATATCACTGCAGATAGTGATGTTGCCACAGATGATGAGCCCAGTTGTTTTTTTGTTCAAAAACAAGGCGATATTTGGCATGTGAGAAAAGAACTTCCTATCTATGCATTTGATACCAGCTCTGTTACTAGTCGTGCTACTACAGAAGCTGCATCTGACACATCCAGTACTACTATTATGACATTGAATCAGAGGCCAGATAGCTCACTTGGTAAGCATTTGTTCCAATTTTATTTGATCCAACTTTGATTGACTGTGTCCTACTTTTATAGTTATTGTAAGTTATGTATATTATTGGCATATTTTCTCATTTATCAGATTATGATTACTGGTCAGATTCAGATTCAGATGAGACATCTGGTGAGACATATTAGAGGAATTGGTTTAATAATCCATACATGTTTATGTGTAACGCATACTAATTTGTAACCTTTATAATCAATTTTAGTATTTTTTAACACCTAATTTAAAAAAAAAATTGTGTAACAATTATAACCAATTATTTTTTACACACTTATGAAATTAACAATTAATTGTAGGTTCTTGAATACGGTACATTTTAAAGCACTGACTGACACTTTGCTCATATATGATATATTTATATAATTTCTTATTAAATAAAATTTTCATATAATATGTCAACATTTTATTTAATATTGATAATAAAATGTTTGACTATTTTATAGTGTACACATTTATAATATTACTAAATTATATTATATAATTACTAAAATAAAAAATTCTTCCAAACATGCTGCATTTTTGTTTTAAAAATTCCGTTTTAGTGCTGTCTCACAACTAAAATTTTTGACACTTAAAAGGTTTACATGTTAATATATATATATTAATTTGGCTAATGTTTATATTTTTTGTTAACATATGTGAATTCTATTGAGTTATATTTACATGAATAATGTGTATTATCGGCATCGCTGATTTGTCAGTGAATAATTAAGCCCTCACTTGTCATACAGAAAATGTATGTAACTTTCTTTACCCGAGATGATTGTACTAGGTATTTAATATTTCCCATATTCTATTAAAGCTATCATCATATCTCAAACATAATATCACAGAGGCCGTTTTTATAATAACAAATCTATCATAACCACATACATGAAATTGCATCATATTATATGGTAATTATATATCCTAACAAGTCAAAACTTAACCAGGTAATTGTAAATGACATTGACTTTAGTTATTTTTTATATCCTAACATTTTATATACATGTGTGTATGTATCACATACATAAGTTAACATTTAATAGTTTTGTCATTATTATTTTTTCTTTCGTTACACATTTGCATATCATTCATAAGTTTGAGTATATATTGTAAGTGTTTAAAGGGCGGTCTAGTGAATATAAATAATGTTCATAAGAGATACTTAAGCATTATACAACACCTGTAAAGAAAAATAGTTATTTCACAGTAAATCAGCTAAGCTGGAATAACAACCCTGTTTTAAAAATTTTATCTCGTTTAATTACACAAAGTAGTTATATTAACATGACCGAGCTATAAAAATATATAAAAATATATCCTGCTTATTCTCTCATAACAAATCATAATAGTATAGTATTAGTCTGATTATATTGGAAGGACTTTGCTGGATGATAAATGTCAGTTAAAAATATGTCCAACAACAAATAAGAGCAGACGTTTTGTAATTGATAATGAACTCTGTTTGATTATCTTGATTAGCTCCGATAAATAGTGAAGTTACCCAAAACATAAAATCAATAATTGATGTTCCCGATGTTGTTTCTTGTATCTGTCAAGCCTTGGAAGAGTTCTCCCAGCTCACGGAGCTCTTCACCCGACTGGAGGACCTGGTAGGAATCTGGCACACCCTGGCCCTGACCAACCCCAACGTGGAGGCAATCAAAGTGGACCGCCTTCGTGCCGAGATGAACGAGCGGGGCTGGGCTGTACACGAGGCTGAGGCCCGCTCCTCTTCGAGTGTGTCGATTGCGCAGCCAGGTCTTGATATCGAGTTGGACGATGTCAACCTGTCGGAGGAGAGGGACAATCTGTCGGATCAAATCAACTTCTATGAGTTGTTGGGAGAGTCCAGAAAGGTAGTTGTTGTTGTACATTAACTTGTACAGGCATTTCTTGAATGAAACAGCTTTTATTATGAAGACAGTGTTTTTTTTAGTTTATAGGTGAATGACGACATCGTCGCTAATGAATATACAATTCGTTCTTTTGTTAAATTTGAAAATATAATGATGTTGAGTGTTTTACGCAATTATGTAGATTCATTATAAAATAATTTTTTTAATGTGGTATAACTTAAAAGTGACACAAAATCCAGACTTTTTCTTTTCTTTTCTGGCTAATACATTTAACCGTTGTATTTGTATAACTGGCGTGATTACACTGAAAATTAGTAATTTATTCTGGATGTGTGTTTCTGTGTGTTTTTCTTTATCATTACAAATAATATTTATATGGTTTTAATAATTAAATTTTGTTAAACATAAACTTTCGCTTCAAAGAATTTTTAAAATATGCTAAGGAATTTCTTGTAAGTATAATATAAAATGTAAATTGTGTGGCTATTTTAACATGGCTATCTGTAGTGGAATTATAATAAGTTATATTATTGTTTATGTTTACAATATTTTTCTGTATCCAATTTAGAAGTCGTGATACTATTATGATCAAATGTTTAATGATATTGTCTCATTTTAATAAATATTAATAGTGTTTTATAGTCAATGATCCAGACTTTTCCTTATGTAAACATTATCTCCATTGAATTATCTACTATTTGTTTAACAATTCATAATTTTTTTTACAGATCTGACTATAATGTTATGATGAAAATGTTTTATGTAACGTATTTGCATCCTTGTAAAATGAAGATCAGTTAAACCATCATCAAAACATAACCATAAACTTATAACCATATTTACAAATATTACATGGAATTAAAGTGTCAGTAGTACTGCTTGATTATGGTCACATTATTCAATAATACACGGTTGTAAATGTATTTTAGTAAATTATTTTGAATTGTTAAGAAAACAAAGCTTCCAAGGGTCTTGCAAATGCATACTTTTTGGCATCAACGTTTCAAGGTTTTAAAAATAAATATTTTAAAAATAATTTATCTGCTGATTCCTTTCAAAGTGTAGATTTTTTTAAAGAAATTAATTACGTTGTTTTTTAGTCTTTAATCACTTTTTTATTTTTTTAATCTTCTTTTTTATAAAGTCATTCCAAGTGTGATGTGTTTTATTTCTTTAAGGTGAGGTTGGGTCGGTCAGAGGGCACAAGTGCATTGGAGAATGTGACGACCTCAGAGAAGGCCACTGTCAGCACGTCCCCCCAGCTGCCCTTAGAACTGGGCGAGGACACGTTGGCATTGGAGATGATTGAGGACTTCTTGGTCGCCTGCAGTGGACCCATCCTTCACATAATCTTTTGCAACTATTCCAGTCATGTGCCCACTCTGTATATGTCCAAGTTCAGACATCTATTCTATTTGTGAGTGCTGCGTTGTTGACTAATTAAATTTTCTACTAATTTTTTTGCTTTATTTTCTGCTAATTAGTCACTGGTTAGTTATAAGTAAATATTCATTTTTTACAAATACTTGAACCGCTTTACAATCAGGAAAAAACTCAATAATAATATTATTGTTTATTAATATTAATAAATTTATTTATTAATATTATCTTTGTTTATCCAAGACATAACGAGATATTTTGGGCATATACATTTCTTCGGTAGAAAGGACTATATTAAAAATAAGTAAACTTATTAAAAAATAAGTATAAAACGTTCTTATTCTGAAAAATAACTAAACTAAACATTAGGTTTTTTTCTCTAATAATATGTATTAGATTTATTTCGATTTATATTTACTGTAGCGGGTAAATTTATAGACAATACATTATTTATTTAATCTTTTATTGCACACTTTTTATTTTTTTAGACATTAAAATGTGTTGACTGTTTCAAAGGGTATTTGAGTTTTTATACTGGAACTTACTTACTATTTCGTCATGATTAAAATTAGAGCAAAAGTAACTTTAAAGTTTTTCTCCCTATCTAATGCATTATAATTAGCACATTAATGTTCTCTGTAAATAGACGTCTGCCCAAGTATATGATTAGGGAATATATTAATGATAGAGTTAGAATTTTATTGAAAAACTAAGCCATACTGTAGTAAATATTTTGAGAATATTCAACAGCACAATATCTTGTAATAGAAAATCCACAATAAAATTTAAAGTTTATTACAATTAATACAAAATATCCAAGCTTTCACCTTTCATCAAGAAGGCATAATCATTGTTGTAATCTTGATGAAAGGTGAAAGCTCGGATATTTTGTATTAATTGTAATAAACTTTAAATTTTATTGTTGTTTTTTCTTTTTCATTCCTCACAGTGACCATTACTTGTCTTTATTTATCAGCATAATATGTTGGTTGATTAATGAAATTACTTCTCCATCTGGTTCAATATGAGCTTACAAAACCACCGTGTTCTGCTATAGTAGGGTAATTCTCGATTTGTTTACATCTTACAAGCTTTTTAAATTTATATTGGTTGTAATATAATATAGAAACGTTGGCCTTTGAATTTTCGATAAGTTGCTTAGGTATTTATTTCTGTGTACCTGTTTTAATAATGTGTTATACATATATGTTATTATAATAATATTACTAACAAGACATTTATAATTATATAGAAAGCATGGTATAACATCTCGTAGCTATATTGATTGTGAAGAGTGACGTTGTTTGACTCAGCAAATTGAAGTTCTCTTCTATTGGTCACTGGTCACCCTGGTGAATTAGATGAAATCGTCAGTTTTTATGCTACTGGCAGGAAAAAAAGTGGGTGGGTTACCGCAGACAATTATTGTTACCACAAGAATGCTAGACCTAAATAAGTAATGTATTGTAGTAGTGTATTGCTGAAGCCAATATACTTCAGTGGTGGTGTAGTATTTCTAACTGTCGTCTTAATAATTATGACTTTGTTTGACAACATTGCTAGTGTTTCTTATAATATAGAGACACCAATTAACGACCGTGTATTATATTATACTATGTAAGAATCGTTAATGCTAATAAAGCTTTTTAACTTGTGAAACCTCATTATTTTATCAGTATATCAATCTTAACTAAATGGCTTGTAAGGTTGTCATGTGGTATATTTTAGTTCTGTTGATATTGAAAGAAAATAAATACACGTTTAAGTTTCTAGTGATAATCACATAAACATGTAATTATAAAAACATAGACGATAGTTAGTAAAATTAACTCGCTACAATGAATATTAGTGTAAATAATATTAATACGTATAAGTAGAGAAAAAAACGATATATTTACCTCGTCTGACACTTCTTCACTTGCAGAAACTGCAAACTTTGCTGTTAGCAACTTTACTAATTCTAATTTTATATATAGGCTTATGTATTTTTGTTAACGAATAAAAACCAAGAAAAGGAATCAACACAATTTTTAATCTGATTTAACAGAAGTTAGTTTTTGTTGTGCATAAAAAGGGATCCAGCCATAGGTTCTTTTAAGATATAACTCGTTGCTTTGTACATTTAAACAATATTGAAGTATAATATTAATAAATGTTATAAAAAAGTGTGCATAAAACTAGTTTTTAAAATACTGTAATATTAGGATTTATTTGAATTATAAAAATAAGTATTCCCATTGCAATGAACTTGTTCGTGTTTTAACTAACACCCTGTGTGCGTGAACATAAATAGATTTAACTCAGTTTGTGACCACTTATCGTTCACTATTCTATAAAATGCCTACAGCCAGTTTCGATCCACCAATATTCTGGTTTCACTTCTATAGTATGACATTGTGAGAAACGTACGTTGCAGTGTTAACATAAAATCTAATAATGTCATTTTCTGTAGGAGTATGGAAGCCCAGGACGGCCTTGTTCGAGCTCTGCACAAGCCGGAATGGCAGCCTTCAGCGCAGGCCCTCCCCTTCGACAACCCCTGCTGGGATCAGGATGTCACGTGCTGCGTTTGTGACCGAAACCTTAGCGCCTTCCGGCGGACATGCTGTGGGACGCATGTGTGTGAGGGATGTCTCAAACAGTACTTTAAAATCAAGGTTAGTTCTCACGGCGGGTGGCTTTTTCACTCTCGCTTTCGTTTATCCTGGGAGTGTTTTAAATATGTAGTCCTACTTTTGAATTAAAATTTATAAATAATATTATTTGTAATGTAATCATAGTGCTATCGCATGTAGTTTGGAGTTAGTTACGATAGAAAATTGCCTGAAGGAAATGCTTGCTTCTCATCACTATAAATTCTACATGTCATGTTGTAAATCATTCAAACTTTAAAATGTGTTTTGTAGTTTTTTTAAATCCATGACGACTAAAATTAATATATATAGGACCTATATGTTATCAATATATTATCAAAATTAATTGTATTAATGAACTAAAGTATTCTGAAATATGAAACTTGTAAAGTCTAGTCTAAAATATCAATAAATAAAATGTTAATTTAATTATTAAATAATCTTTAATTAATTTTTATTTGAAACTTTTTAATTTGTACTATGCATTACATTATTTATTATTGAATAATTTTTAGCCGACATAGCTGATTTATTTATGCTTTTCTGTTTATTATATCTATTCCATTTATTCAACCTTTGTGACTATTTATTAAAATTTATTGGACTATTTGCTGCGATATGCATGTCCCATATCTGCTGAAATAGTATGCAATTAAGGTTTAACATACCGTTATATTTACTTTTATCAGTAGATTACCTCCTTTTTCATTTTGCAGCGTTATAGCTAGATGTGTAAGTACAATTTATATTATTATGTTGTTGTTGACTTCATTTGTTACATTTTTGTAACTTTGTTTAATTAGTTTTGTTTTCAAGGCTGATTATTAATGCAATTATTATATTATGAAAAATGCGTACTTGTTTCTGACCAGTGCTGATATACAGTCATTCTTTTAGTAAAAGTTCATCCTTTGCTGCTGAAATAATAAATGAGTTTATAAAAAACACTAATAAAAAAACTAATTTATATTTTATTCGACATTTATTCACGATCTTCATTTTCACGAATATATTAAAATTAAACATATCTTTCTGTCTAACCATACTTGTATTTTATTATTACGGTAAAAAATTAATCCTTTTTTAGATTATTTAGTTTGTTCAACTACAAGGTTTATACATCAGAAAATAAATTTCATTTTCTTTACACATAGAAAATAAATTTTAAAAAGCGTTTTGTTATGTTCGTCTATTAATCGATTTTCTTTTTGATATGTCCCAATGTTTTGAATTTTTTCAAAAACATAAATATATTTGCATCTACGTTAGAGCTCATTTTGTAATATTGAAAATTGAACATATATGTATATATATATATATAATAAACACAGGTCAATAACGTTTGCTAAAATAGCATCTATATGATAAGACAATTTTAATATACAATCAGTTTAAATTAATTTTAACAAGGATTGCAACTTTCCACAGAACTGATTATAATATCGCCATAACTGGATCTCTCTCTTTCTCTACATGTTTCCAGGTGGAGCAGGAAGGCAAGATCTCGATCGCCTGTCCCAATATTGACTGCTCCGGTGTCGTCTATAAACCGGAGATCATCTTCCGACTCACAGCTGAGGTGAAGAAGAAGTTCGACGTCTTCTGGGTCAACGCCAGCGCTGATCGCAACCAGAAGACCTGCCCGCGTTGCTCGCACATCACCAAGGTAAACAGCATCATGTTTTCAGTGTTCAAACTTTTCCCATTATTACATCAAAAACTCATTGCGTACCGTGATCGATCGTCGTGTCACGAACCAGCGCAATATATAAAAATCAGATGATTCAGTTGGATTGTAGTTTATGATTATTGAATATTAATATAATAATCTATTGGTCAATAGTTTATTGTATATAATTGTTTATACATTTTGAAGTTTATCAAATAGCTAAAATAATACTATTTAATTTAATTATAATGCAATGAATGTTGAAAAAATATGTTTTGAATTTTGGGTACTTATTTTTCACAATATGTTAACGCTTACAATTGCCGACTGGAAATTTAAGTTTATTATTTATTTCTTAATATTGTTTAATTGATTTATTTTAAACCATAAAATAATCTTTTCAAATATTCGTAATATTAAATAGTAATTAAATTGAAATATATCAGTCGATAACCTTATTGAATACGAATTCCTAGCAGAATAAAATTAACTTTAAATGAAAAAGCTCGCTAATACTTTAACATTGAGCATCTCTTCAATTTAATAGTATGATTTTATGTCAGTAATGTATTTATAATTGCTTACATTCATATTTTTTAAATTATAAAAAACATTCAAAAATGATTTGGTAAACTTTTTTAGACTTCGAAAAATGTGAACGTTTCTATTGTGTCTTTCTCCACAGAAACACTATTAAATATATCACGTGATAGTCTTATCATTTAAATAGTCACCGTCCTACTTTAGTCGATGCTTGTAACGATAGTCAAACAATAATAAAATCCATTCAGTGTTTGGTATCGGTAGGTAGGGTAATGTAAGCAAACCAGCTGGTAGAAAATGGAATAATAAGGTCTTTGATTCGGGTCATCCACGATGTTTATCCGTTGACTATCTATTCTGAATATGTTATCTGAAGGTGACACACATGATCACTAGTGGGGGGAGAGAGACATACCGTTTATTGTCAAGTGTTCTATCGATGCCGGGTAGCCTACCTTATAATAGATACAATATCACAACCTTAGTTTTTGTTCATTTTGTCATTCAGTTTCTCATCTCAGCTTTATTGGATAAAATTATTGTTGTTTGTTTTGCTGATCTTTCTCTAGCTATACTTACGGCTGATAATTTATGTTTATGTTGGTACATGTTATGACGAAATAGTTGTACATTTTGTGTATAGTATTTCTATTAAAAATGGTAAATAACTTTGGTCCAATTGTATTGGATGTATATTAATACTATAATTATGTATAACAGATGTCTATTTGTTTTATACATTTTAAATTATTTTAATTTTGCTACTGACTAGTTTCATTATTCTTTGCAGTCTAGCTAATTACTAAACTCATTTTTTGTTACATAATTAATAATATCTAAAAGCATTATCCGTTAGATTTCCTGAACGACTTTAAGTAACCATTCTGTATATGACATTATTTTGTGTTGTCGATGGGCTGATATCATAGCTCAAAGTTTCAATCAAAATAATCGACAAGTAATATCATTTTATTTATTCCTAATTATACCATCTAGTAAATATTATTCGTGCTCTAACATATTTTATGTCGATATTTATTAAAAACGCTTTACTGGAATTAAAAATTAATTATACTGTATTTTTACGAAATGATTTATTAAAAAAGCTGTGTCTTTTGTAAATTCATTTATTCTTATTTATTTTCGGTAAATTTTGGTTTTACTCACATTGGCATATTATGTTGTGAGTTATTACTTTATTTAGCAATAATAAATGTATTTATTAAATGACAAAAATAAGAAATGTTGGCAGCTTTAATTTTTTTATAACGAATATTTTTACTTTACGTGTTTTATGTAATTAATATTTATTTTACTTACTAACATTATAATTCATTCTGTTATTTTTAGTCAATGAGAAAATTATTTTTGTTGTATTTTATTTTACTAATAAAAGATTGTTTTTCTTATAAGTAGAGAATCCATATATTGTGATCTCAAATTATGCTAAACAGATTTTTATTATTTATGGAACAGATACTATATCTGTAATTTATCGTGAAAATTGTTTTCTATAATATAGTGGATGCTAAATTTGAGCCAACTATCATGACATTTCAACATCATTCGCCCAATGATAATACTCCTCTAAATTAATATGTTGTATGTGGGAATTTTCTTCATCTTAGATCGAAACATAGATTTTCTTCTGTTTTCAGTATGTGTAATACGAAAATTTCACTAAATATTTACCTTTTTTGAGCTTATTTGCATATAACACATTTATTTTGTGAATTGTATTTAAATCGTTTCAATGTTTGATAAAGTGAACTATTTATTCATTATGAATTTCATAAAATATTTAATACTTTTTTTATTCAATACTACCAACTATTTTAATATTCAAATGTCTAAATAGGCACACAAAACAAATGTTTTATATTACAGAGTACATGAATTGTAGGAGGTTTTAAATAATTAAAGAAATAATAAAAAATTACTTCACAAGAATTATATTAAATGCAAATATTGTCACTTTCGATCTCCAAATTGCATACTTCCTGATATTAAATATATCTGAGAAAATGTGAAAATCTGAGAAGTGTAAATAATGTGGAGAATCGGTGTTTTGATATCGCAGATGACGCCGGCGGACTTGAAGCAGGCCCAGCAGGAACGCAAGCGGGTATGGCGCAAGAAGACCGGGCTCAATGTGACCTGCGCCGAGTGCAAGTTTGTCTGGTGCTTCGCCTGCCACTGCCCCGACCACCACGGGCTCACCTGCCGCTCCCAGCGTAAGGGCGAGAAGCAGTTGCGCGAGTGGGCACAACTCTGGGCCAACAATCAGCGCAATGCCCGCCGCTGCCCTAAGTGCAAGGTAATTGGTGGCCGGCCTAGCGACCGATACAATGTGATGCCTTCCCTCTCTATTAGCCGTGTTGTCTGGGGGCTATTGGGTCGTAGTTAGTGTGGCAGTTCCCAATATCTGCTGACTTCACCTTTAGTTGCCCAATAGTTTCAAAGGCTTTGAAATATGCAATGAAATAAAGGAATAGGTATATAGAATAAACAATTATCTGTGAAGTTAATCTATATTGCAAAATACTTTTGTATTTAATGTTTGTTTTTGCAGAATATATAATATGTTTTCAAACAGTGCGATAGGGGGTGAAATATATGTTGTTTGTCCTGTTATACCGATACTCATCACTATTCACTAGGTACTGTGTGCCTACATGACGCATGACACGATTAGCTACTTCTAAATGTAGGTTTGAAATAAATTAGGCTACATAGTTACTAAAATTTACATTCATTATTCATGTATTTATGAACTTATTCTGTAAGGTTATAGCTATAATATAATATTACAATATTACAAAAATATTAACTGCGAATAAATGGGGGGGGGGATTGCTTCTTAAAACATTACAAAATATTTTTCTATATAAACATACATGTAATATATAATTATTAAATTGATTGGATAAAATGGTATTCTGTAAAATATATTGTTTTAACTATACGCGACTAATAATTATTTACAGTAAGCTTTTTGTCAATTAATTTATATAATTTATAAACAAAAATCTTTCTGTCAATATTTCAAATATTTTACAATGGTTTTATTTATATGTATGTGTATAATTATATGTTGTTGATTTTTATTTATTATGTCTACCTAACCTTTCTAAATTTCTTAATATGGTTGTTAATGCCCTTATAGAATGATAATTACTAATACTTACAAACATTATTTTTTAAATCGAACAACAATAAGAGTCATACATACAAGTTATTAGTAACATCACTAACAAATATGTTTAATTTGCCTTTTTTGCAATATCTTTGTTTATTTTCTTGAGAAAAGCCGCTAATTCATTTTTTATTGATATTGTGTTAATATCATGATAACATATTGTTATTAAGATTTATTAGGCTTTAAAATGGAATTAATACTGTTGACACATCCCACTGACTAAAGTGTATATAACAGTAGAATACACGAACATTATTGTTAATAACAATATTTTCCTCTGCGGCGATAATATCATGTAGACTACTAAATTTACAAAGACTATTTATTTGGAAAGGTATGATATGTTAGTATCAAACTAGAGGTATACATTGGGTATCTCCTTATAATAATACGGTGTAGAAAATATGAATTAGAAAATGACTTCATATCACATATTGTATTCAATCCTTACCTCAGATTTAACCTCTGATTTAACCACCGTTGAATTAAAAGTTTACTGTATCGTTGAATCTGCAGTTGAATTAAAAGTTTACTGTATCGTTGAATCTGCAGTTGAATTAACAGTTTAATGTATGGTCGAATTAACAGTTGAATATGCGGTAAAGGCTGCGTATTACTGTATCACAGTCTCCAATTATTTGTTTTATACATTATGTTACAGGCGGAAAGTAACCAACTTTTTATCTATACAAACTAACTTTAACTAAAATTATTATAGTCAATAACTGACCTATATTATTATTAAACTCTATATAAGATGTGACTGAAACTTTTTCACTATTTTTAAATCTACTTTACTTATTATGTTCTTGGGAGTTTTCATCTAATAGAAAATCGGTTTTGTTGACGAGTGACATGGTCACGATTTAAACCTAGTTCAATATTATTTACATCCGTGATAGTATAGACACCACCATATGTGTTAATCCTTGTATGTTATTAGGTTATGAGTAGAAAATGAATGATAAACATTATACACAATGTGAATGACTAACCTGATTTCATTCTATGGAGAGAAAAAGTTCAGCAAATCCAATGCATTTGATTTACTTAACGGTTGGCAATTAAACTGGCGATCAAATAAGAAAAGTCTAGTGCAAAATATCAGTGAAAATTGTAATATTTTTCTTATGAATGTGTTCTACCTGTTTTTAATATGAAACGTTTCGATTAAATTTTTATTGGCAGAAAATAGTACTCCAATACACATCATTAACTTGGAAATACACTCATAATTTATTATCTACTTTTTATCCAATCTGTTACAATTGTGACTGATAATAATAATTCCCGCTGTTGCTTCTGATGTGCAGGTCCTCACTGAGCGCACCGAGGGATGTCCCCACATGGACTGCACCAAGTGCAGCACGTCTTGGTGTTACTCTTGCGGCAAGAAAAGGGTCAAGATACCCCTCATTGGTGGACACGACTCGCGTTTCTCCATCCTGGGATGTGACGACAACTACCTAGCCTCAAATGGTCATCTCAGAAGGTATGTGTATCTGCACTTTGTTGTTTTATTATTATAATTATTGGTGCCATGCTATCAGTTACTGTTTTCGGTCACAAATATGATATTATCATAGTAACACATGTATTTTACTGTTTGTGTTTTTTTGCGATAAGATTTATTGAGAAACATTTCAACTCTGCAGCACTCTCATATAAAATTCTATTTACAATTGCGGCAGATTATTAATATTTTAAACTACAACCAATTGAGATTGTTATTTATAAAACCTACTCATTAGTCTGGGCCTTTTTGAGCTTCTTAAATATGGAAAATAGATTTCGACTCCTAAAGAATCAGTCAGGGTAATCGAATTTTAATAAAAATTGTACAATATGTTCAATATTTTCTCTAGAGAATTTGGAAACTATCTATTCAAAGGTGTCCAATAAATGAGAAGAAGATACGTTCCATAGCCATAAGATACAGTTATCTTTAATTATTAATGTTAATATTAGCGTAATTAAGTTGGAATCTTTATTATCAGTAAGTAAATCGCTTTTCTTTTTCTTTCTCTCTCTCCAGGTTAGTTCGTGGCACTATCTTCAGTCTAGCTGTGATAGCCACACCCCCAGCTGCCGTTCTTGCCATCGGCCTTGGTATCGGCTTGCTGCCCTTCGCTGGAATAGGCGCGGCCACTTACTTTATAGTTAAAGCTGCCAAACGTCGGCGACGCTTACACTAAAATTTGCATCAGTAATAATGACCCTAATGTTATTTCAAAGAATTTCAAGTTGAATTTCTTAACCATAACAACTGAAAACATACAACTTTGTTGACCTTTTCTACAGAAAGCTGTTCAACAGCTAACCTTGTTTCATCAGTAAAACTTTTTTTGTTAATTTGTACAGTTTTATATTGAATCTCACACTATCCTCATCAGATTTATAATTTTTTGACTGTGCCTTTCATGAGCTTGTGGACATGCTATGGATAAGGTGTTTCATCAGGCTCAATTTACATCATTACCTCGCGCCTCAATACAACTAACTGAGCAATACTGGCTTCTGATGTGGACAAACTTCCAATGTGATCATTCTCTGCTAATATTTGGCTGTGTTCACTCTTTCTCAATCTCTGGCCCGTTACAATATATTCTTGATCATTCTTCTCAACATTTGCAATCTACACAAACAGAATGGCCTTTTCTGTGATTTTATTGTTTAATAATTATTATCAACAATGAATGTTAATAATGGAATTCAGAATATTCTGGACAGATTTCAATGTTTCAAGCCATTTATTGCTTCAACTTTATTTGTATATTATACCTTTCACAATAATAATTTGAATAACTTAACATATAGATCTTCGTCAAGCTCTTTCATTTGAGACATTTACAATGTTTCATAAACCTGTATAGTTTACATTTTATTTACTTTATCAATAAAACTTTGTTTCGTTATTCAGATTTCTCTATTTATTGAAAAAATTGTACACTATTTATATGTTGCATATATTATATTTGTATAATTACATACCACCGAAATCAAATCCTGTAATCGGTTACTATGAGCATGCACAATGCTTGTATTTGTATAAAGTTTACTTAGATTATACCTAACATACACTGACATCATTATTCCACATTCCTCTTAAGTACTTCTAACAAACTGGTGTATATACTACTCAATACACATGTGTATTAAATAAGTACCGATGCTTATTAATTCAAAATATACTAATTACTCGTTATATAATTTTTTGTTATATTGTGTTTTTGCAGTTGACAAATACTCACTTTATTGTATAATTTGTATTGGAACCAAATTAATTAAGAAAAAAATCTGAAAATATCTAATAACTTATAAATATATCCTATATTATTTTATGCAAAACACAGATATAAATAAGTATGAAATTTTTAGTTGAGTCTTCAATCCTGAGGAAAATGATAAAGAAAGACTGGAGGAAATTTAATGTACTTTTAAAGTCGGCAAGAAAAAGATCGACAAACAGCAATTTAAAACACGCAAAATGTTTAAAATACTATAAAAGATTTCGTACAACGTTAAAATTAATTGTACTTAGGGCTTTTTTTCTCATTCGATAATTTTTCTCAACGATAATTTATATATATTTCTTGTTTAATTATATATATAATGAACATGCACTCCTTTATAACATACGATATTACTAAAAAAAAAGGTTATATAAAATTAATTATATTACAATATTTCAAGGTTGACAATAAAAAAAGTTGTAAAAATAAACTAACGAATTTGAGAAGGTCGCAATAAAATTGATCTGCGTATGCATCTAGGATAAACAAATGTATTTTTATTCTCAACCTTGAATTTAACAGGTTAAATTACCTCCGAATTTAGAACCCAACCGATTTATTTATTTAAAAATTGTATGTATGGTTTTATAGAATTTAGTATTTAATTAAATATCTCTTAGTGTCAAAAATAATGAATGATGATGTGAAAAATGTCTGCAAATAACTAAGAACTTTATAATTAGCGTATAATCGTTGTTAAATAAACAGCTAACCATGAGTTTGATTACATGACAAATGTTATAGTCCTATATGTCGAACCGCCATGCAAAACTACACTGAAATTTACTAAATTAATAGAGAATACAGGGGCGGGTGTCCAGTCCATCTGAAAGGGGCACCGGTCCGGAGATCCCATTTCCCAGAAAATGTTTGTAACGAACATTAATGTAGGCCTATATATAATTATATTGTTGCTCATATATTACATATAGTAACCTGGGGCGGATACAGGTTTTTGTTAAGGGAGGGGTTTAATTTGTTGGGGCGGAGGCCCAACAATTTGCAATTTGGGGGTCTGTGGGCGAAGCCCCCAGCGGGGTGCTGGGTTTTTTTTTTTTTTTTTGAGGTTTTAAACCATGCATCGGGCATGGAAAACCATGTAAAAGAGCAGAAGGGCAAAAGGGCAGGTGTCTGGACACCCCCCCTGGATCCGCTCATGGAATATTTAGCTGATGGGTCAATTTGGCTCCCTCCCCACCTCCGTCTAAATAGGCTTTTAAAAGGATATGATTGGTATCTATGGGTTAACATTGTCTATCTTATAGTATGGAAAAATCGTGTCATTTACAAAACTATGTAACGATTAGTCAATAAATTTAATTAATCAGTAGCTATATTTAGCTATTATTTATAATGCGACGAAGTCATTTGCATTGACTCATAGAAATCTATATAGAAATCTTTATATAGATTTCTATGCATTGACTGCTTTCTTGATTGTGATTACTGACATACTGTGAGATGACTTACCCAGAATTGAATTAAAATTCCATACGTTTATAAACGTATTTTATAATAATAAACTAAATCTCTGTAATAAACAGATTAAATCAATGAAACAAAATATTGATTGCAACCGTTGCTAGCGTTTCTCCTGACATCACACACGCGTGTCATCAGCAATAATAAATCGCATTACTTACGCCTACAATATTTGTGTTATATTAAAGCTATATTTGGTTAATATAATAATTTCTGTAATATAATATTAAGCTATATATTGTTCAATATAATATTTACAGTAATATAATTAAAAATTCTACTCTTAAGGTGGTACCTTTATACATTATGTGGATTTATTAATTGAATAACATCTATGCATTTATAACTTTTTCTCTCAAATAATTAAGAATCTCGTGACAGTCGATGTTTTTCTCTAAAATCTACAAAACTCTCGAGATATTCGACGATATTTTCAAGTCTCCAAAAATTTAGAGAATGTCAATGGTGTAGAGGTAAATGTTTATGAAGTAACGCTAAAGCTATATTTATAGAAAAACAGCTGTTTATAATTGCGTCAGAAAGTAGTAAAACTAGCTTTTTCGTTAAACTTTTTATTTCAATTTTTTTTAAGGCATCTCATCAAGTACGACAAACGCTACGTTCGGCAAAAAGTTGAATACATACTTCATAATTAATGAGACTATATTTCACACTGAACGTGACATGATAAAACTAAGGTTGACATTATTAAACATTGCGACGTCGCGCTACGAATTATATTTTTTAATCCAAATAGTCTATAAATTGTGAAATAAATGTATTACGTCACGTCGCGTTTAAAGATAGCTGAAATTAATTCTGTCGCGAAAAATTCTTCCGCGTAGCGTTGTTTAGGAAACATAACGACGATATGCCACGTTTAACTCCTCCAATACACCATTACTAAAATCATCAAGCTCGTCACTGTTTTCCTCTTTTAAAACCTCTTAGATCTTCCTTCTTTTTCACTATTTCTGAAAATTAGAGGTCGTCAATCTTCAGAATCTCAAATTTTCTTCAAATCTATATGTATACCTATGGCTATATATATAAATGCAGTGTAGCTACGTCTAATAAAAAAGAAAAACATATTGTATGTTATAAACCGTTTGGTTTTTTTTATTAGACCAAGTGGTTTACATTCATTTCTTTCTTACATTCTCTTTTATTTAATCCTTAACATTTTTATAGAAATTTTTTATAATTCTAGAACTTTTAATAGAACCATTTTGCCAACGTAAAGTTTTCTTATGACAGCACTTTACCGATACTCTTTTCTGTTTAGTATAAAACACAAATATATTTTCAAGTCTCCAAGAATTTAGAGAATGTCAATGGTGTAGAGGTAAATGTTTATAAAGTAACGCTAAAGCTATATATGTATAGAAAATCAGATTAATGCTTTAATAAAGTTTTACTACTTTCAGACGCAATAAACCGGTGGAAAACTATTTTATCAATATATTATATATACTACTAATATAAGTAATACAATATTAAATGTATGTACAATATCAATTAATTTTACTTATTCTTATGATATTAGTCTAACTTTTGCAATAAAAAAGGTTAGTACAGGTGAATTTTTATATATATTTCTTTATTATTTTGACACATTAAATTGCGTTCAAACATACTGTATTTTTAAACTTAAATTGTACTTGAATTTTAATGTATATGTCTTCAGGGATGTAGCCAGCCTTGATTTAATTATATTTTCAGGGAACAACGAAATTAATAAAAAGCCACCACCTTTTAAAAAAAAATCCCAATTGAATTAACTCATTTCTCATTCGCGGCGATTATGTCTTTGTTTGAATTTTTTCTTATATTTAGTTTGACTTTTTATCTTCTCATACTGTTTACTACAAAAACAAATTAAGTATAAATATTTAGAAACATTTTGCAAGTCTTTTTTAAGATTATTTATAGCTAATAGTGTTTTTATCAACATAACCATGACAATTCTTTATAAAAAAAGTTTATAAATTTATCATAAAAATATATATCCAAAAAACTGGTAATTTGCTTTTGTTCAATCATATTTTAATTAGACTTTGAATTAGTGTTCCAAATTCTTTACAATATTTCGAATTAAGCTGTATAGTGTATTCCATATTTCTAAATAAGTATGTATCGTAGTTTTTGTAACAAGGCTCATTTTAGAGTTGCAAAATTAACTTGAAAAACCCGTTACCCTAAATTTATCAGAATTTTAAATTCAGACTCAAAATGAACGATGTGAAATGAATTGTAGGCCTATACACTCTTGCGACAAAGTATTCTAATTTTTGTGAAATTGAGCATATATATTATATATTATAGGGTGGTCCGTAATTAAGTTCGTTTTTGAAAACCCATATAAAAATTAAATGAATCAATTAATTTCTCTGTCC
>JAUZND010023073.1:0-24880 GCA_034780555.1 Coelogynopora nodosa | reverse complement strand
TTAGCTGGGGGGGCGAGACTAAAAAAGGGCACTTTAACCTAGGATCGTTTGTTTTACGTATATTAAACATTTTCAAAAATTTTGACAATTTAAAAAATCTTTTCATAAACAGCTATCGAATACGAAACAAAAAATATACAAAGCTAAAACTGTTAACTTATTTATTTTAAAAAAACAATCATAAATCATGTGTTCTGTTTATGTAAGTAAAAATGATTATTAATACAACATAATAAAGTAAACATGGAGTAATAATAGTAAATAGTCTTTACTTTAAATACATGCCTGTACACGTGTTCTACTTCTGCAGTAACTACTTTTACAACAAAATATATAGCACAGAACTCCAAGTGGAGAATCGAAGTAGATGACAGTAAATCAAAGCTAGAAATTACCGATTTAAGAATTTTTCGAGATTTCTTCACGGAGACAAAATGAGATGCAATATTGTGTGTAGAAATTGCGTCTGTTATTCCTTTGTGGCAGTGCAAAATAGCCAAGCTGTTAAATCTTTGCTGGGGTGTCTTGCTTCTCAACCAAGTTTTTAATCGTCGATCCATTGAGAATGTTCGTTCACTTGTAGCAGACGTAGCAGAGTTTAATAGAATGAGCTTACACGGAGTCACAACTGAACTGATCATGCCCGTTGGTTGGGTGGTAGTCTTTTTATAACACGAATAATGTCCACGAAGCTGCGTTTGTTTTCTTCCTTGAAGAGATTCCGAAATACATCTAATTGCGCTTCGAAGCATCCATGGTACATCGTCCGCGTAATTCGAAATCACGTATTCTAATTCGGAGTCAATGTTTTCATTTGTTATAGATTTTAATAGCAATGTCTATAACTTATCATAGGCCCTAGCTCACACTAGCTTGCTGGAATCAATTTTCAATGGTCTTGATCATTAAGTCAAACGTACCTCGAAGTATTTTTGACGATAAATAAATGGTCAGTAAGTGTTTCTGGAAATGTTCCTACACCATCTCCAACCTCAATCTTTCGAGGCGCGGATTTTTTTCAAGGTAGTTTTGCTGGAGAAATGGAAGGATGCTTCTCCCGTTTTAAATTAACGACGGAGAAGAAATCATGAAATGACTCTTCATTTCGAATTGCACGAAGAGTTTGCACCGTCAAATGACCACATTTCTGACCATCCGATGCTGACATATTGGGGCGCTGTAAAGTTTTCGACAAATTGCCAGTGTGCGAAAAGAGACGATGAGAAAGGTGTAGACCCAAAAATTATTCAAAGGTCAGCATCTGTGCCTGACAGCCAATTATTCTGCTGCGTATATCCGCAATCAAACCAGTGCCATTCAGATATTCTTCCCAAGCTTATATGAGGAATAATATTTTATTTAACACACAATATTAAAAAGGGCACTCCCACACAGTGGGGGGGGCGACCGCCCCCCCTGCTGCGCGGTCCATGAACACACAAGAATGATTTTTCAATAATTGTTTATTCGATAAGTGTTTTGCTAAACTAATAATAGCCCTAATTGACTAAGTGAGCAACTGACACGCGAAATAAAATATCAGTTCGCAGCCACTAATACGTCATGATGACGCCACATACAATAGATGAGATAGAATCGTATCAGCTGATCATATTGTTTACCATTTGAGGCAATATGATTAGTCAATCTCATATTGGAGGAAAATTTTATGTTACTAGACTGCAAAGCAGCCGTTTATTTATTATTCTTACTTGACTAGAACATAACTTTCTGTAGAAAAAGTTTATTTAATTAACTGATTTAAATGAATTTGTAAAAGAAAAAACCATAAATGTTGTCATATTCAGTTGAATAGAGAACATGTGAGAATAATTAAAGTCAATAAAAAGGCCAACTTAGATTATAGACAAGTTGTGGCCGATGTGTAGAAAACCAATGAAGCAGCCTGAAAGCATCTCCTACGTTCCCTACGATCGCGATCTACTTCCGGGCGAATTTTGGTGACCCAAGAAACACCGAAGGACACCTATTTGTCTTTAACTGCGTTTTAAAATTTGTACCATTTGCATAAATTCTCGCAAGAAAGACTGGAGTTCCGCATAAATTGCTACACATCGCCGTGATCCACATGTAATATTATCTAACCCCCTTCTTTTTTCTCTTTTTCTTCCCCTTAACCCTTCGTACGTGGACATACTTTTTTAGGGTTTGCTACGTGGAGGTTTTTTTTTACCCCCCCTCATGGAAAACCCAAACTTCCTATCACCCGATTAAGCTGAAATTTGGTATACAGATACCTCCTAAAGACTTGTCGAGCGATTTTTATTTTCAAAACAATTAAACGATTGGTATCATTTTTATGACCTGATTACGGCATAAACTCCAGTTAGGAAAAATATAGAAAAATAACCATATATGCTATATATTGACCAATAAATGCTATAGCTTTTGTTCAATGCAACCAATTGACTTGATTCTTTTTGCATGTGATTCCAGATTACAATATCTATTTTTGTTAATATATTTTTATAATTATACTACTTATACAAATAAGCTATAAGAAGAATAAATTAATGCTATTTAAGTAATGGATATAATTTACGATAAACTTTTTTTATTCTTGCAAGTTTTCAGCTCCTAATATCATCGGCAAGTATGAAAACCCAGGGGGTGGGGGGTATAAAATGGATCAATAATAACACCACATTTTTTCTGGTATGTAAAAATATTCGAAATTATATTTGTTGTATTTTTTAGTTAGATAAAAGCATTTTAGCCACTGAGTAAAAAAATCAGCGTCAAACATTTTTTATAGTTCCATCTAAAACTTAATTTCTTCGAAAAAAAATCGGCATACCCCCCTTCCACATACGAAGGGTTAACTCCTTCTTTTTTCTCTACCCCCCTGGGCAGGTTTAACTGCCTAAATACTGATTTGATACGGATTCCCAACTCTTACTGTGTATGCGGCCGCCATTGTGCACAACTTCTTAACTATCAGTCATAAATAATAATATGTCCAGTGTTGTACCTGACGACTGGAGGACTGGACGGTGATCTCGGGCGGCGTGGAGAGCACACGGGGGGACATAAACTGGGGCAGAGTAGCCTGCAACTGATCGATCTGGGAGGAGATGCCAGCCGGACGAATGATGACCAGTTCTTGCAACCTGTAGTTGTGATGGAGGAGTGTGTGTGTGGGAGGTTTATAGAGGTGATAACTTGAATGAATATTGGGAGAGTGTGGCTGGGTCACGATTAGTAACGCGAATGGACGACAACGACATTTATGGGGACGGCACGATATTGTCCCCCTCCCACTATTTTGGGTAGAAATTAAATCTACGAAATTATTCAAAAAACTTATTTTTGTGTTTTATATTTGTATCTTCAAACTTTCAAATTCAGAGTTTTTATTTCATATATAATAATGTTAAACTTATGGTGAGAATCAATGAGCAAATTCATAAATACACATAGACCATAAATTTACTGTTAAATTTAGTTAGTTACTTTTTAACTATTTTAAACTGTTTATATAGTTACTATTACTATGAAACGCATCGGAGAAAGGCATAATTACAATACCGGTTATAATAGAAAGTATTAATAGTCCGGGTTGAAACCGAAAGATCAGGGCATCCCATATCTATCCCATGGAATATAGTTGACTGGTATATAAGTAACCAGGAGTGCACATTTAGACTCGTCCCATGGCACATCGGTCCCCAACAATTCTTTCTTAGGTTCCCAACACGCCACTTTCGGAAACCCTGCAAACCCTGATCCCTAACTAATTTCTTAGCAGACATCTTCGCATCCGCGCCAAAAACAATCCGTAAATCAGCATGCAAGTGCTTTAGTATCGCTACATACCTTTTATGTATAATGTATTATTAACAGCAGTAGTGTAGAGGTCTGTACAAAATAAGCAAATACTCAGGCAGTATTAAATTGTAGGGTCTTCTTATGTACCAATCATTGATATGTAAACTGTAACGGTTTTATAATTCCTAATATTTGTTCATTATGTTTGCATTGTTGCTCAATTATATTAATTGATAAATGAGTTATCAAATTAACTTAGTGTTTACTTATAGTTATTAGCGAGTAATGTTTCCTTTTCTACTGGGATTTAATTATAACTTAATGTGATAACTTTACCGATCGTTAATGGTAATTATTTATTTCCATGGGATATATATAATTTAACTGTTTACATCTATCACGTAGATAAACGAGAAATATTATTCTAATTAATCCCTGTAATTTGAAATAGATTATGTTCACATTGAAGAAATAGTAACTCCGATAATTATCTAGAATTGTTTATATACTAATTAAATAACAAAAAATAGATACCCATTAGGAAAAAAGATTGCAATATAATAAGTATTACTATCTATACATTAAAATAACAGCAGGGTGTGTACTTAAAAAAGGAAATAAAACAAATTGATTTAATAAATGTTTAAATCTGAGTTAAATACGTATTAGTTAAAATATTTAAATTTCAACTAATTAGCTGAGTCAAAGATGACAATCGATTAATCAATATAAGCGAAATAATTAGATAAAAAATCCATATTATAGAAAGCATAACATAATATAATCACGGTATATCGCTATTATGTTACAGTAGCTCGGTATAATAATTAAATAAATTCATTATAGATAATATAATTGATACCCGCCGTTATTCAATAGTTTAACTAAATATGATAATTCAAACAATGCCACTTTTTGTAGTATTGTATACTTTCTATAAAACACACACTGTATTCTGTGTTTTTGGTGATTGAGGAGGACTTATAGCCTATTGATGCAATGACTCACAAACTCGGTTTAAATAAATGAAATTACATCGAGGGGGGGTTCAGAAATACTGCCTTTAATAAATGGATTTTGTCACATATATATATATATATAGTTTTGATACACAGGATGTGCGTGGCTTTTTCATTTGTCCAACCCCGGTAATTTAAAACTAAATTTTCCGTTTTTTCAATACACCTGAAGACATACAAAGCAGACACAACGCTCTTTTAGTTAACGTATTTTTATGTATATAGTAATACAAAATGTTTCCAATAAAAACAATAAAGTTACAAACAAACATCTCGAAGCAAGCAAGCAACATTTAAAAGTATATGAATATAGCGGTCATTTGTTTCATAAGCAGCTCATCCTGTTCTTCTGCTTGAACCCTCAACGCCAACCTTTTGGCATGCAAATCGGCTGTTCGCTATCGTTGAATACTCAAGGTAGATAAAATAGTTACAATAAGAACGTTATATTTTCAGCGGCCTCGCGATATCTCATTCTTGATGATCGGCTGCTTTTCATCAAGTCCGACTTTTACATTATCGAAAGTAAGTCGTACATGGATACTTCTACGAGGTTTTCAGCCAACTATCTTTCGATGCATTCACGGAAAATCCACCTCCAACGAAACGCTACATTTCCGTGAAACATATTCATCATGCCCTTTACTATCGCCCGGAAAACTGCGAACTTTTCTCGCTTTCCACTGCACTCCAAATAAAATATATCTAATTTGTCACCGTTTATCGAAACACTTATGATGATGATCATACAGAATAATTCTGCTTTGCCCGAAGTTATGCGATTATTCTACAGCAAATCTGTCATTCCTGTTCTTGGATATTATATTTAATGAATTAATAATAGAATTAATAATAGAGCAAAAATGCTAGAATTATAAAAATAATCGGTTTGACGACCACCGATCACGGATTGCAATCGATTAGTGAAAATGAACGCTATAACAGTTCAACCATAATGACATACAATAAGATCAATACATTTGTAAATGGACTATGATATAATACTGAATACCGGAAAGTACATATATTCTAGAGATAATATTTCATAACTAATTTTTATATTGATTTCATTTGATTATTTGCTTTAATTGCTCACTCATTTTATACTTATATATTCTCGGTTTTATCTAGTCAGTAAAAATAGCCACTTTCCCCAGGTCAGATTATCGAAATCTTTGTTTTTACCGGTCGCACATCCCGTAGATAATATATTACAGACATTTAAATAGTAACAACAAGTTATTGTTTAAACTTAATTAGTAATCGATAGCAAAAAAAACTTATTATCGATTGAGTGAGTGAAATAATTTTAATATTTTTAATTTAAGAAACTATTACAAGCGGATCTTACTTGGTTAAGAGTGATATGAACTGCAACTGTTTGCAGTTGACTGAACCCTCGGAGAACCTGAGAACCAAACGGCGCGCGTGAATAGGCGCAAACTTCAACTGAAACAAAACGTGATAAAATAAAAATACTGAAATGCAAAGAAGACAACAACATGGCATCAGTTGCGCTCCCTTTCCCCATATTGTGCACTCACTCACATACAGTGTGTGTACAGCTTGTGATATTCAACCCCAGTATAACAAGCAAATACTCATATTATTTTATATAATATTACGTAATAAAATTTGTGTCGTACATAACTCAAGCAATTATATTAATCTATTATTGTGTCGATAGAATAGGTATGCCCCCTTTCAATGTGGGAATTTGGGGAAACTGTATTTCAATAAGGATGTAGAAGTTTTTCGTAAGTATTTATTTCAAAGAGTGGCAATAAAAAATAAAGGATCCAATAAAACAAACAAGTACACAATACTTGAATTTGAAACATTAATATTATATTGGAATTGAACACATCATACTTAATGATTTTAATAGTGGTATTATACAAGTAGAAACGAACAATTTGAGGATGATACGCAAAAAATTTAATGGAATTTTTTTAAAGCCATTTTTAGGAAATGGTAATTTAATAACATTTACATAGGATGAGTCAAACAGTGCATTTATAAGAACAAAAATTATTCAGCTCCAAATAGTAATGACTAATAAGTGTGGTGTCAGTGTCTGACTGATATAAGATTTTGAAAAGTCAGCTAATCCCCATTCTCAAAACTGACCCATATATAATGACTAAAAGTAAATCATTACATGCTATTCGATTCCTGAACACCACCACAATAATTTTTTTAAAAGGACCACAAATTTCAACAAAATTTCACAAAAAAGTCACCGTCAAATAACAAACCAAATTTCTACAATAATATCAAGATGGTTTAAAGGAAAAAACCACATTCATGACTAAAACTCAAAAAAGATTAAACAAAATGAATGTGGTACCATTAAACCACAAATATAAACCAATTCTTTTTGATCGAAGTAGTTCAGAAATGTCCACAAAGTTTCAAATAGATGTTACAGAAATTTGTGAGAACCCCTAAAATTCGTTGTATACTAATGTCACAACTATTTGACAACGGTACAGCAAGGAGAGAAGCAGGAGGGGGGGGGGGACGTGCCTACCTCGGGGTTCATTCTCATGTTGCCGGAGTTATTGAGCACAAGTGTTGTCAGCCGGGGGAACCTTACCGGATCGATCCACTCGAGTAGGTGGCAGTCTTTGAAGGAGTCCAGCTCCTGGAGGTGTGAATGGTTGGTGTCATTAGTGCTTTATATAATATAAAGATTGCAGTTTATTTAACAATGTCATTAAATGACGTTGGTAAACAAAAGATTTTGCAATTTACAGAATTCCTTTCTACACAACTCTCGAATAATATTCCAAAAGAAGGACAATTTGCCACAAAATTTTTGCCACAAAATTTGCCACAATTTGCCACAAAATTCGGTATATTTCTAACTATGTATTGTATTCTATCTGAGCTGTTATCGATTATTTAAAAAAAAATTAATAAATGAAGTGGTCTTTTAAAATAATCTTTTCAATAAATGAAACTAAACATGGTGTGAACAAGAACACTCAGGCAAAAATAATCATTGGTGAATTTTTAAATAGAAAGTTTTGAGCACAGTTTTTAAATCCTAACTATGCCGTATAAATTCATACAAATTCAAACCTTAGAGGATATTCATGTGTGTGCGCAACAAATATAAATAAATCATTATTTCCAAGAAAATAAATGCAACTTTAGCTTTAAAAAATTCGCTCATCTCTTTAGCTTTTTTGCTCAACTTTAATCAGTGCCAGTAGGGCACACTTTTAGTTATCTTTTTAGTCAACAATTTCTGCTTCATTACCCGAAGACGATTTGTGCTTCTAGGAAATGTTGCGGTCTGACATGCTGGCACTCTTCTATATAATATTGATATCATACAACCAAACAAAGTTTCCCAGGTTGAAATTGATAATTACTCCTACTGGATTTTAAAAGTAAATTCCGCTCAGTGGATCTATAACATTATATGAACACCAACTAGCTTTTGATAAACACCGTTTACTGTCATAATCGATACCCATAGAAGGTACTTTATTCAATCGATAGGGACTATAGCCACAGTCAACGAGGAAAAAAGCGCTGGGGGTAGCCTACCTGATTAGTAATGGAACCCCTATTTACAACAGATAATATTATTGATATAATTTGATGCATGAACAGACTGCCAGACCAAAGCAGTTAAAATAGTATTAATTTAGAACAAGGTAACATTTTAAAACGAGAGTTCTCGGATATCGAACACTCAAGAATACATCTCCTCAGAATATTTGTGTTCAAATGTAATTTTATTAAATTTCCAGTAAATTAAAAATATATATATTTTTTAATAAAAAATGAAATTAAACACAAAACGTATCTTTTAATGATAAAACGATTTTACATTTCTTCACCACTGTTATAACGCTGTAAAACGCGTTTTTAAGAAAAACACATTTTTAAGATGTCTGTATATTGCAAAGTTGTCTGGCTGTATGATTATTGAAAGTAAATTAATGTACTGCGAAAGAAAACATTTTTCATACATTTCAAGGATTTTCAAGTATTTTCAAATAGAAATCAATATAAGAAAGATGTTATTTGGAATACTAAAATAAAATATAATAGTACTTGATTTTACATGATTAAATGTATCGTAAACATTTTTGAAAAATTAAAATATGGCAATAATCTTTTTCATTTATACCCTTAAAAGTAAGTAGTCCAGTAAGTTAAATGTTGACATAATATTATATTTAATGTCCTTCAACTTTAAAATAGATAATTATGATATAATTGTCATACTACTTAATATTAGTAGACTACACTACATTATTATAACACGTAGACTGACCAGAATTTGGAGAGGGAAAATGGTTGTAGTCACTGATATGTCACTCAGTGTGAATTGGAGACTGGAGGACGACTGCAGCTTCAAATACCGAAGATTTGTCAGTGGAGAAAGAACCCCAGAGAGCGAAAATCTGAAGACAAAATGGGTTCACTTTGTAGAGTGGTTGCGTTTCAACGAAAAGCATGTATTGATTTTAACATGTAACCATTTTTTTGGAGCAACATGACGGCTTCACCTGCGCCTATGCAGAAGAGGAAGCACGTTTTGATAATAAAATGTTTAAAATTTTCAGGGATCGGTGATCAAATTGTACTTAAAATTACATCAAATTAGGGAAAAAATAAGATAATATAAAAAGTGACTGCCCATTTAAAATGTGATAGTAGATAATAGTCATATTTATTATGAACACAATTACGGATTCTTCTAAGTGTGTTAAAATCGATTATATAGTAAATTTGATTTTAATAGAAATACTAATATCTATATATTTATAATAAACTATAAAATGTCTAAATTATGTAAAAAAATCAATTAATGTTATACAGTACAGAATAAAACGTTTTGATACATATTATGAGAAATATTGTATGAAAATCGGATGTTTATAGTAAACGCTCATCGAAAAAACTTTGCATAACATTTATGAGATACAGATGATTAATCTATTAAATCTTCACAAGTTGAATATCTGGGCGGTAGGTCAATGTATCCTTAGATAAGATTACTCATAATGAAATTGCAATTCTTGTAGGAACAACATACTTACATGGCATAGGCCACAGTAAAAGGTGTCACCGTACCACACTCACTTATTTATTATTTACTCACAAAATCAAAAGATTAAATGAATTATATGCAATGCATACGCGGAGAAAAGCGAATCCCTGACCAATTTTAAGTCAAAATTGTGTCGTGCATATCATCCAGAATGAAATATACTTGAGTGATTACATACCAAATAATGGTTCTGTTCAATAATGAAATAGGAAGTGAAGAAGAAGACACCAGGGGTAAAACTGTGGAACACAGGAGAGGAAGGCTACAGGACTTAAATTGCATGGCTAAAATAAAGCTCATGTTTCAGCGCCCCAGAGTAGGTATATAATATATTACAAAAACTTTAGGCACAGCCGCAGCAGTAGGACTAAATAATTATACCGGTATTATAGGTATATTTCAGTAAAAATATGTGTACAGGGATTGTAATCGAGGGTTTTTAAGAGTATGGTAATGCCAAATCTATGAGTAAAAAGTGTCGTTATAAATACACTATTCTTAAAAATGTGTAGGCCTGTCATTTGAATGATCAGTTTTTGTAAAAGCGTGGTTAGCGTTTCAGGCTTCAGATTTTTCAGGAGGGGGAAAATCCAAATGGAACCTTTCTCCCCCACCACCCGTCAAGGAACAGCGAACAGATCTAAGAGAGAAGAGAACAACTCACGATTCAACCTCGAAGGAGGGCGAGAACTCGGCCACAAGACTGAGCGAGTGGAGCGACTCTACCAGACGGCCACACGAGGTCCCCAACAGACCCATATCCCGTCGCCCCGCCTCCTCCTCCACGGCCGAACAGCCGCCGTCCAAGTGGACCGAGAGGTGTCGGGTGCAGCGCACACCCAGGAACCTGGCCAGGCGGGGCCAACTGCGCACCTCGGGGGAGTGGACGGAGGCGCTCTCCCACTGATAGGCAGAGAGAGAGAGAGAGAGAGCTCTTGTAAGCTATGTAATATAGGTCCCTACAACCGTTTTAGAAGTCCTTTTCGGGAAAGAGGTCCTTTCTTGGGTCGCTTATTACAAATGTAAGATTTTCGAATTATTTATATGAATTCCATAGTATTAAAACTAAGAATACTATCAAGGAATGTATTAGAAAGCGATTTATATTAAAATATTTAACATGGCAGCTTTCAATTATTTGCAAACCGATCCGTAACAAAGGACCTCTAAGGCAGATAGTGTTCGTCGATAGAGAGAGTTCGCTCTCTCGATTTAGAGGTCCCTAATTTAAAATTGATCTGATGCCTTCTTTAATTTCAAAAAGGAATATTATATGGTATATTATTTATCGTAAAAATTATTTATTTCATTTTCCTCTAAAATATAGACACTCTCTCTTTTAATAAAAAAGTGAAATTCTGTAGATTTTACAAAATATAATTTTGTTTTATTGTTTCACTTTACATTAACATTATTGAAAGCGAGCAATTAAAATAAATTAATAAATTTAGATGTGGAAAAAGGGAAGGTAACAAAAATATTTAATTGTTTATTTTTAAAATAAGAATACCTTAGAATGCACAAGATTTACGTATAGTATTTTAATATTTTATTTGTAACAATACGAAAATATTTAACAATACAATATTTATACGATAACAAAGTATGTCAGCGGTTGGAATGAGACGTAACCCTTATAATATTTCCTTTTAATACTGTGTTAACTTTGCGATATTAATTCGGTTTCTCTATTGATTCATTCATCTGTAGAAAGCGCTATTGTTGGTGAGTATGCTTCAGTAGTATTTATTATTTTTAAGTACGAATTAATTAATATTGATTTCCAAGCTGCAATTATACTCTAGGCATAGCTGTTGTAAGATAAATGCTTTATATATTACTAAAGACAATTTTTTATATCTTTTACCTCCTAATTAATATACCTAACTTATTGAAATTTTAATTAATTAAACTGTGCACTTTACTATACTGTGTAGCCTAATGACAACGTAAGTGTAAAATATATAATTGTAGTAGATATTACATACACTGTTTTTGCATAGTTTTCACTTTGTTTAATACACAATTTATACAGGGGTAGAGAGAATTGAAGTAATTACTGAAGATTTTAATAAGGGTAGAAAGAAGTAATTAGTTTATTGTTAGATAACTGAAATTTTTTATACTGTTGGCATACAACTAATTTTTTATTCTTAGTAGTATTTATCAACTGAATGGTTTCCCTGAAACTATTATTTTTAAATTAAATTTTTTACATTATATTTGATAAAAATTAATATTAAAAGTTATTTTTCTTCATTATTAAAAAAAGAATGTGTACTATTATATTTTGTTGTAACCTAGCGTTAGAATATCATTAAAATACAATAGATTTTTAAAAATATTTCACAATTTGAAATGTTTATGTCTCCAAACAAATATTTTATGATTATAATAAGAATATATCTAGATTTATGTTATAATAACAATGATATAAGCATTACAGAATATTACATTCCATTTCATATATTTAAAATACCTAGTTGAGTTAATTATTAAAGTGATGTATCATATGCATAGCAATATTTTGAAATATCAACTATTGCTAATATTTTGCTATTATAATTATATGCTAATATAGTATATATTTAAAATTTTCCAAATAATTGTATTAAAACCAGAGATTAAATATTATAATATAGACTAAAGTAGTAATAATCCTATCTTTCAATGCTAAAATATTGGAATTATTTTTTTATCATGAAAAATTATTAATTTTAATCAATAGTATTGATAAGATAATGTGATAGTATAATTTCATGAAATAGTTAGAGACAGCCCAGTTTTAACAATGATTCAAATATATTGAAGTATCGAAAATATTCACTTATTTAGCTTATGCTTATATTTTAGAAATAGGATAATATTATTAATAGTAAAAATTAAATAAAAACAAAAACTTGCAAATTAAGTTATATATTTACAGAGTTAGAAATAATTTAAAACCAAAATCAATTAATAATTGGCAATTTGCTTCTAATAATTATTCAAAATGAATAACAGAGCAAAGACTAACTTAGTGTTTTCATGCTAATAGAATCATGGAAACTAGTTGGTTACTTTCAATGTAAAGCAGGTCATGTGCTGTACAATAATAATAATAATAAACTTACATTTTTATACAATTTAACAATAAAAAATTATATTCTTAAATTGAAATAAATATTCCTAATTACTATTATAAATACTGGCTAAAATAATATATAAATGTAATGTCAAGTAAATGACATGTTTTATTTACAGGTGTATTATAATATCAAGCAAACAATAGGAATTTATATAGTTAGCATTCTTGATTGCATATGCATAACTATAAATATGCTGTGTTCATTAGTTTATAATGTGCAGTATGATACAATATTCCAACTTCATTATGAGAAAGCATGAAAAAAAGCTAAATAATATTATTATTTGTTAATAATAAATAGCATAATGAAACAATAAAAATATTAATAAAACTATTAATGTTTTCGAAAAAGCAAATAAAGAGTTGAATCAAAAGGAAGACATACATTATATGAAATTATGATAGCAAAAAATATATCAAAAAGAAACACATTCTGCTTTAAAAAGAGTAGCATTTCAGAGAACATTCACAATAAAGTCAGAGGTCTGAAACTTTGGTTACTAGAGCAGCATGTGCTGACAAACCGTCTTGTTGAAAGTGAGCAAACAAAAGGGTTACAAATTGATCACCTAACTTGTCCATGTAATTTTCTGCTGTTACACCTTGTAAAAAGGGTTCTATAACATGCATTTCAAACATGACCGTCTTACCCATGACATTTAGGAGATACTGGTGGACGTGATCTCACAATTGAGGATTTTATTTTGATAAAAATTTTAATTAATATTTTTTATATTTAGGTAACTTAAATATAAAGTGGTTTTAAGTCTAGGAATAATGAGATATAAAATAGAATATATTTAAATGAATGTAATTTTTCAGATTTAAATATATTTAGATAATAAATGTCTATAAATGACTATAATGGGTATTTAATATGGGACCTGCCAATAAATTACTTGGTATATTGATTACTATATCACATATGATCATATTTATATGATATTTTTATTAGTAATAATGTGACTATAATTATAACTTGCATTATATTTCTATGTCTTTCATATATATATTTTTTTAATGTTGTGATTATTAAGAATTAGAGTCAAGTTTTAACATTATTATATGATGTTTTAGACTTTATAGGAGACAAAGCTTCGGCTCGATGGTATTGATAAATGATTTTAATTACCTTGTTATTATTAATGAAATTATTTTGTAATTTATGACTACTCAACAATTTTTTTTTTACATTTCAAAGAAAATTATTATGAATTAAACACTTATAATTTTATTATTTAAATTTAGTAAATTTCTTGATATAATATAAATAGATCATAATTTTATATATAAAATTATTTACTGCTTCAATGGCATTACAAAATATGCTGCTTTGCTCACCAATGAAAAGTTGTATTTTTTTATTGTTTCTCTTCTCTTATCTCTTATATATGCTTCTCTTCAGATTATAGATTTATCACCTAATTTATACAAATATTTTTAATAGTGCATTTTTCTGAATTTTTTTTAAATCTTAAAAAATTATTTTGAAAATTGCAAATCATAATATCTTCATATTATATTTCTCAACATTTAGAAGTTTTTCAAATACACATTTGAAACATTTAATTGAAGGTGAAAAATTATATATAAAATGCTTCATTGCAGAACTGCATTAGAAATTGTATTTGTAACGTTTGAAGTATTTAATTTAAATATCAGAAGTATTAATTTGTGCGAATCAAAACGAACATTTTATAATGTTTATTTCTGTTTTTGAATTTAATTGCAGATGATGAATACATACTATGTCGAAGAAATTTTGGGGTGCAGAAAGCGAAAAAAAATAAAGCAGTATAAAATAAAGTGGAAAGGCTATACAATGTAAGCATATTATTTTAAGCCTTATAATAAATTAATTAAAATAAGAGAAACATATTTTTCTTGAAATATTGTAAAACATTCTATCATTTTAGCGAGGAAAGCACATGGGAACCCCTACAAAATATTGGTCGAGGGACAGTGGAACTGCTCCATACAGACTGTGGTAAGATATATATTGATATTCATCTGATACAAATTTATTAGCAACAGCAATTTTTTAAATATTTTTTATGTAAAATTGTTTTAGAGTAGCATCAATTAAATTTAATACAATTAGAAAATCATTAATAAACATAAAAATACAATAATTTCAGCTTATAATTTATTTATAGCAGCAAATCATATTATGTTCTTGTTTTTGACTTATAAAAGGAAGTATATCAACATTATAATTTTACAATTTTCCATACAGTATTTATTTCTATTATATTAATTATGTTTAGAGACATGTTTTCCAAGGGTAAGCATTGCTTAACTTATTTTGTTTCCGTTTATTTGTTATTTATTCGTTTATTATTTTAGTTTTGTTTTTGAGTTATGTGGGAATCTAATTATGAGACTGTTGTATAATATTTTGTCTATGGTAAGAGTAAAAATCAAAACATAATTATCATTAGCATTACCAGTTTGAATGGTAGGAGTAAAATATTCGCTATAGGAAGATTAAAATGATTTCTCAACAGTACTTGTTAAATATCAGCCTAACTTTTCATAAGTATAGCTGTCTAAATGAACAAAAACACAATAGTTTCATAAATTTTAGCTGTATATTTTAATTATATTTATTTTTTCTTGAATAGGTTATATGTACATCGAATCATGTTGAGACAATAATGACTTTTATCATGCAACTGTTGAATTTGTTTTTATTAAATTGGATTTTTAAAACGTTTAATTTACATTTTAGAAAGAAAAAAGGATGACCCGATTTTCGTTGGCGAAGTCACTGATGCAGTCGCACATGCAAGTCTCTGATGCCGCGGGAGAAGTCTCTGATGCCGCAGGAAAAGTCTCTGATGTAGCGCACGTGCAAGTCTCTGATGCCGCAGAAGAAGTTTTGATGAAGCGCACGTGCAAGTCTCTGATGCCGCAGAAGAAGTCTTTGATGTAGTGCACGTGCAAGTCTCTGATGCCGCAGAAGAAGTCTTTAATGTAGCGCACATGCAAGTCGCTGATGCCGTAGGAGAAGTCTTTGATGTAGCGCACATGCAAGTCGCTGATGCCGCAGGAGAAGTCACTGATGTAGTGCACATGCAAGTCGCTGATGCCATAGGAGAAAATCAATCCTTGGAAATTAATGCTTCTATTCCTATTGATCCCAATTGTGTAATAGTGGAATTATATCTCAAATCTCCAACAAAAGTGCTTAAAAAGCATAGATGTTACTACTGTAATACGTTAGTTACAAAGATCTGGCACCATGTTAAGCGCAAACATCGAAACGAAAGATTGGTCAGGTTAGCTTATTTTGATGAGACAGCAAGTGAGACTGACAAAAAAGCCGCAACCGAATTGATTCGTAATTTAGGAAATTATCGCCACAATTTAGATGCACTTAAAAACGACGAGCTTTTGATCCCCGTTAGAAAAGGTTCCAAAGCAGAGAGAGAATCTTACATACCATGTGTTAGATGTTTCGGGTTTTTTGTGAAATCTGAAATTTATCGACATTCATGTCCAGTAAAAGGTAAAAGTCATCCACTTAATGCTCCCGATAACGAAATAATAAAGCTAGGAGAACTTCAGATTATCGGAGCATGCCTGCAAACGGAAGATGAAGATCTGAATCATTTTTTTACATTTATGCGTCAAGATGATATTAAGCTTATAATTATGAACGATGTGCTCCTCAGGGCATATTGTAAATATATGCTCAACAAAAATGGCTTACATCAACGCCAATATATAAGTGAAAAACTGCGACTTTTAGCAAGACTTCTAAAGGAAATAAGAAAAAATTAAGGTTTTGAGAACATCCACTTCAATGATACGATTTTAGCGTCAAAGTTCGATATCGTTGTCGAAGCCGTTAAAAGTCTAGCAGGATTTAAACCCTCTACTGAAAATCATGAGAGCTTTGACATTGTAAATCCATCGGTGGCCACAAAATGCGGACAAGCACTGACAAAATTAGCAGAAGTGAAAAAGGGCATCGCAATAAGAGAAGGAGACGAAAATGTTCGAATGGATGCAGAAAACTTCTTAACTCTCCACAATTCTCAGTTTTTTGTTTCGAGCCACGCTCGTGAGAAGGCTGCAATAAAAAAAGCCAGAAGGTGTCTTCAATGCCCTTATGGGAGGATATTAAATTTTTTTCGAATTACCTTGAGGAAAAAATACAGGATCTACTTCATTGTAAAAATAGAACAGCAAACTGGTTGTACGAAATGGAAACAGTAACCTTAGTGAGGTTGATACTTTTTAATCGGCGAAGGGTTGGCGACGTCGAAAAGATGCTAATTAAGGATATTCAAAACAAAATAGAGCTTCCAAATGATGAAAATTCATTACTGGAGTTAACTGAATTAGAGAAAACTTTGGCTAAAAGGTTTCAACTCCTTTACCAAAGAGGGAAGAAAGGAAAGCCAATAGCCATTTTGATACCCAGCGATGTCCAACAATCGATACAATCTCTTTTAGATTACCGTGAACAGGCAGGTATAATAAATGAAAATCCATTTCTTTTTGCTACTGTCTACAAAGACTCACGAACCCATATAAGAGGCTGCGATGCGTTTCGAAAAACATCAAGTGACGCAGGTTTGAAGTACCCTGAGAGATTACGATCAACGCGTTTGAGAAAACACTTGGCCACAACTGCTCAAATTTTAAATTTGAAGGAACACGAGTTAGACTGGCTGGCCAAGCATCTTGGACACAATATCCATACACACCGCGAATACTACCGTTTACAAGATCACACCGTCGAGCTTGCAAAGATTTCCAAATTACTGTTGATGGTTGAGACAGACACTACGAAATATGCAGGCTTGGAATTAGATGATATTAACATAGATGTAGAGGAATGCCAGTTAGAAAGCTCTTATTCGGAAGAAATCGATTCTCTACAAAATATAGAACGTGATCTTCTTCACAAGAACGAAGCATCATTTACTAAGATTGTCAATGAAGAAGAATCTCAGTTTCTTTCAACTATTGTAATTTGGAGTTACACGAAAATAACAGTGAAGTTGAAACCAGAAAGAATGGCAAATCTATTAAAAAAAAACATAGTTTTAAAAAATGCAACCTGTTCCGTGGAGCAAGAAGGAAAAGGCCGCACTGCGGAGAACATTTAAGACAACATTCAGTGAAAACAAAATTCCCATTAAATCTGCAATTTTAGAAGCTATACACAATGAACCGGAATTAAAATCCAGAAGCTGGATAAAAAATAAATCCTACTCATGTTTTTAATACTGAAGCAACAAAAATAAGTCTACGTAATCATACTTGCATATTAGAATTTTTTTATTTCATAGTCTGTTGCAAATTTTTGTTTTATTCTGTTTATAACCAGTTTATTTAAGAACGACATTTATTTATAAATTTATTTGGGTTTAAAAGTGTGTATAACAACATAAATTGATTTGTATTATTTAGTAAAAATAAAGAATACGTTAAATGAATTTTTTTCCAAAAAAGTATTATTTATCATAGCTATAGCAATAAGTGAAGGCCATAATAAACATAATTTAATTTTTTTTTTATTACACATAGATAGTTAATTTAGTTTCACTATACTCGCAAAATAAATAATGTATATCTATTTTGATCTATTTTTCTGTTACCTGCTATAAGTTAATAATTTTGCCTTCAAATTATTTGATATTTTAAAGGTTATTTTAAAGGTAGCTACAAAAATCATATCAATATCTATTCATATATATTTTTAAATGTATAATTTAATTGAAACTTAATTTAGAATATTATGTTGCAATTATTTAATATATCTTATAAATTAGTAATAATAGTTATATATATAAATATTAATAACATAATTATTAAAAAATAATAATGCATCATAAAAATGTAACATACCTTATTTGATAATAAAAAGCTTTCTGTGCGAAATTATACTATTATTGTTTGTTGAATATCTATGTATAATTCAATATAATGTAGTCAGTTTTTGATACAATAATTAAGACTGATTTTGTAAAAAAATATACGAATATACTTCAGCATGTACAATGGTATTTTAACCGATCACAATTATAGGATTATTATTTCTGAGAGAAAAACGAGGGAAGACCTAAATATAGGTTCTTTTGAATTGAAAACTAAAAGTAGCTTACACTAGTTTCAATCGATAAAAGCGAACACTCACCACATTGAAGGTCCCTATAGAGGAAGATAACTACTGGCATATCATGTGTTTTGTGTGTACGGAACATTTGTACGTGTCCATACAATTACTGAGGTTTATAAGTTTATATGGAGTACCTACCTTCATGTATACATTTATATTGAATACCATACAAACAAAACCTTTTAGTTACTACTTAATTGTTAACTTCTTCAAAGGGGACCTTGAATGTGGTGACTGTTCCTTGTTATCGACCCATACTCGTAGACACTTTTAGTTTTCTCTCAAGAGAACCTCTATTTGGGTCTTTCTTCGTTTTTTCTCTCTTATGATAATCAAATAATTTTATTAGTTAAAATTGAAATATGCAATTTACCTTACATAATCAGCATTAAATAATGTTCCATGTAACTGGGTAATATAATATATTTTGAATAATATACAGTAATTAGTAATTTTTGGAAATCTTTACGTTTTCTATATTTATGAATGTGGTTTAATTACAGCATATTTTTTTGAATATTTTTTGATAGATTTAACTTGCTTATTCTTAACTTATTAACTTATTCATATGCTGATCACTCAATAGATGATATCCAGACATGTGGCTTATGCTAGGGATTGTTTAAATCTTCCGAATTTTATAAACATTCAAAGAATTGTGCAGTTAAGGAATCTTGGTTTGACAAAAGTGGTCTGTCTGAATCACGAAAATGTGGAAAACTGCTAATGTTTTTATCAATGTTAAATGTAAACGATGAAGAATTGTGTACACTTCTTGGAAGCATGAGGAGAGATGACTTAACAAAAATAATTTCCAGTGATAAGTTATTGCTGCATTACACCAACTATACGATTAGAAAAAATGGGCTGTTATACAAAAAAATATTGTCGAGAAGCTGAGGTTGTTATCTCGACTTTTATTGGAAGTAATAAAAAACACAGGTTATGAAAATGTAGGATTCTGTGACATTTTGAAACTAATTTCTTTTGATATGATTATCTTGGCAATTCAAACCTTATGTGAATTTGTAAAGACTAAAGACAACTTTGATATTATAACTCCATCTACAGCTTTAAAATGGTGTCAATGGTTGACAAAATTGGTAGAACTTAATAAAGGCTTAGCTATCAGATATGGAGATGAACATATGAGAAAACAATGTGAAGATTTCATTTCTCTATACTATTTAGAGTATCCTGCGGCAGTAAACCAACAAGCAAGCGAAGTTCAGGCTATTAAAAAAGTCAAAAGCACATGCCATTACCTTTAGGAGAAGACATTGTCAAATTAACATCAGTTTTGAAAAATAAACTGACTTTTCTTAGCGATGAAAACATAGAAAGGGACATACTTTGGTTAGAGCAACTAATTCAAATAACACTGTCTCGATTGATTGTGTTCAACAGAAGGAGAGTGGGGGATGTAGACAAATTGAAAATATCAACATACTTGAATAAAAATAGTTGGGAGACAAATTCAAATTTAAAGCTCAGTCCATTAGAGGAGATTCTAGTGAAGCGATATGGTATATTGTACTATCGTGTGAAAAAAAGGGCGCCCGGTTCCAATTATTATTCAAAAAGATGTGGACCAAGCAATTGAATTGATTTTAACGTATAATAAGCAGCTCGGTATTTCCGATACCAATCCTTATGTTTTTCTTCTTGCCCATAAATCTTCAAGTGGAACACACAAGAGGCTATGATGCACTGAGAAAATCCGTTCAGATGGTTGACCTTAAGGAGCCATCGAGAATAAAATCGACGTTGTTGAGAAAGCATAAATCTACATCTTCACAAATATTGGACCTGCAAGATAACGAGCTAGATTGGCTAGCAAACCACATGGGTCATGACATTCGAACACAACGTGAGTACTATAGGTTGCAAGACCACAGTGTAGAGCTCAGTAAAATAACAAAACTGTTACTAATGATGGAGAGAAACAAAACATTAGATACTGACGTCAATTTAGATAATATGGAAGTGGAATTAAGCTCTAGTGACTCTGAAGACTACATTGTAGACAACAGCATTTCGAAAAGGACAACATTTACAAGGATTGATAAAATTGAAAAACAAGGTGAATCAACTATTGAAGAAGTTCAATGTAATGCAAAAACCTTCATGTAGGTCCACCAAGGAAAGAAATCCTAAAAAATGGTCCGAAAATGAAAAAAAATACACTGAATTTAGCATTTAATCAACACTTAGGCGCGAATAAATGCAAACAAATGCCATCTAAGAAGAAAATTTTACAAATACAAAATGAATTTCCACTGCTCAAATCTCGGATCTGATACAAATCAAGTCGTATATACGATATTTAAGAGGTCGTTAATTTTCTTTTACTCAGAAGTACAGATTGTCCTTACCACTATGCCTATGTACCACTATTGTACTTACAACAATGCATTCTATTACATACATTATCCTTAAGTTTTACTGATTGTGCTTACAACAATGCATTCTATTACATATATTATCCATAAATTTTACTGATTGTGCTTACAACAATGCTTTCTTTTAACTATATTACTTACAATTGTTTTAAATGGTAGTTATAATACTTTTGTTTAAAAGATTTTTGTATCATTTTGCTACCTAGACTTACTTATATTATCAAAAACATTAGTATGTAATTGTGCTTCTATATTAATTATTCTATATCTGGTATGATATTCATATTAATCTACGTTTTTTTCTATAAACTGTTTGTTGCACTCTGCTGAATAATAATAAAGTTACCAATCTACTAATCTCATATTGTGAATTCTTTCATTCTACAAAAAAATAGTAAATTATTTATTCTTATAATTACTTTTATAGATATTGTGGCATAAACAAATGAAGAGCCAGTTGTTTTTTGGAGGAAAAGAGTCCCTCGGACTTCTAATCTTAAATGATCTTTCTCTGATTTTATAGATATGGTAACATAAACAAGTTTAACAAATTAAAAAGAGTCAATTGTTATTATTTGGAATAGGGGTCCCCAAACTTTTAGTAATTTTGAATTATAATGAATTCTATACTACATATTTTTTGATAATTAATAAAAGTTAAATAGTTTTTAATTACAACAAAAGTAATCAAATGTAAATAATAATAATAAAAGTTAAATAAAAAGCCAGCTGTTGCCGAATATCAATCATAATATTTATATATTTTTACCGATCATCTTATAAATTTTCAATAAATAAAGGAAAATTAATAAATTCGAAACTATACATAGACAAGAATATGGCACAATGAATAGAATATATAATATGTCAAATAGGATAAGATGGGTTAGTATTAAGCATTCTTCTTTTATTGATGTTGTGTTTGTGCTCTTAGAGCATTATAATGACTTCTTTCATTTGAAAGCTGATGTTGATATACCTAGTTAAAACATTACTCTAATGAAAAGGAATATATCAAAATTATTTGCCAAAATTAATTTTGTAAAATTAAATTGACTGCGTTAACATAGTTACTGAAAATGTATTACTTTCAAAGTAGTATGGAAGTAAATAGTGTGTATTTTTAATAATTATTTGTAAATAAATTAAAGGTCCTTCTCAAAAGGACTTATAATTAGCCCTAATTCTAATTATTTATATATTATTTCGCATATGAATATTGTCAAAGATAATGTTCAATAAATATGGTTTTATACCTATCTTACATCTGTTGAACTAAATTTAACATCTGTTATGACTATAGTAAAATGGCTCTCTCACTCCTGCAAGCTTAGGACCTACAACCATTGTAGAGAAAGGACTTGTAACCAGGTATTTGTGCGAGTGGGAGAGAGAGAGATAGATAGAGTATTTTCAATAGAGACATCCTAGCCTATTAACATTTATTTATATACATAAAATATTTCATTGCTTAACTTTTTATCGGTTTCAATGAAACCAATAGAGTTTCAGATATACAGCAAGTCTCGAGTTCCGGAAATAAAGCAAGTCTACTACTGCTCTCATTAAAATTCCAGAGATAGCTATCTGTCAACCGAGATTTGTTACGGATAATAGGTGGCACAATCTCGATTACGTGAGAGAGCGATGCCACTGTTTTCAAAGAGAGGAATAAACAATAACAATATAGGGACATATAGCGGTTTTTATCAGAGACTTTTTATTATGACCAAATATGGAGATGGGAGAGGATCAAACAAAATGTTCTGGGAACAATTCTGGAAGCGGGTTGGCAGGTGAAGTTTCGCCAAATCACAAGGCAGAAAACGTTGGTTAAAAGGGGCCGAAATTGGCTCCAGAGAACGCATCACTAGGCACTTCCCAGCAGTACTCTGAAGTCGGACTTATGTATTGATAACTTAGTATAAATTAGAAATCATAAAGATAACAAAATTAACAATTATAATCAAGAAAGCATTCCGCAACAGCGATTGTTCTAGCGTGGATGATCTGGCAAACATTGTAATGAAAAGTAGTAAGCAAAACGTCCCTGTCATCGCAGAAAAGCAGTGGGAAGACCGGAGAAAGTTTGTTACAGACAACGATCTGTCTGCAGTACCTGGAGTATCGAAACTGTTCCACATTGCAATTCGAAAAAATATTGAGACTGGAGAAATTCGGGTTTTTGGAAAAGACACGCCAGATGGACAGCTCACTCCCATCAATATTGCAATCCCAGACCACTTCCACGCTGTGACCACAGTCAAGTCACCTGGTATATCTGTGCAAAGATACAATTATCTCGTGCAGAAGGTTCTCCCCTACATGAAGGACAAGGACAAGCAGGCATTCCATGATTTCCTGACGGAAGGCCTTCGACAGTATCAATGCTGCATAGTTCTGGAGGGGCAGTAATGTCATTATGCGATGGTCATTCAATTGTGTCGAACTTTTTTAATTTCCCCTCAATAAATAATTTGCAATCTGGTGAATTATTGTTGTATAAATATATACTTTTGTTAAAAAATTAATAAATTAATAATTGAGTTTTTGTTGTATGAATAATTGTTGTATAAATATATACTTTTATAATTGAGTTTTTATTGCAAAACTTTAAAACCGTTTTTCTCTAATTAATATTAAAAAATAGGCATCTTCAAATTCATAGTTTATAATGCTGCAGTTTGGACAATTTTTGGTTTTTGACTAGCTCTTTTTTTCCTGATTAATCCGAATATATATCTAACTGAAAAAAGTTAGAAATGACATAAGGCCAGTGTTCTTATAAAGCCGTCTAATATATATAACATGTCAATATGATAATGACTGGTACATTGGTATGATAACTGAACTTTATGACAAAAACAATAATTATTTTTTCAAATTCAAAAATATATAACAGGCACATGTTTTATTTTTAAGTATATATTGTATACTGAAAAGACTAAAACATTTAAAATATAGATGTTTGTAGCCTGGTCTATTATAAGTGTAATTTACTAACAGATGTGTATGTAATATAGGAAGCTAAAACTATCATGGCCTCATGATTCTAAAAAAAACTGTAGCTGGATTCCCTTTCAAGATGCCAGCTCAGGGTGTCGAACAGAAAGGAAAAACTTTTTTCCCTGAGTTTTCCAGGGTTTTTTCACCCAAAATAAATTTTCTCCCTGAGTTTTCCAGGATTTTTTACATTATAAGAAAAAAAAGTGTCTGAGTTGTTCAGGCTTTTCCCAGTATATTTTGACAATTTTTCACTACAGTAAATTTATTTTGCATCCTTTCTAAATATGTAAAGCCTATGATGGATACAGTAAATCCATAATACAA
>JAUZND010023062.1:0-24880 GCA_034780555.1 Coelogynopora nodosa | reverse complement strand
TGAAAAAATTGTCTGATGTAATGTGGCGTCCACTTCCTGTGATATAGTCAGTCAACTCCAGCACAACCCGCGAACCTGATGACGTACCTACTTGCTTGGTTTACTGAAAAGTGTCATTATACCGTACCTACTTATGTTATTTATTTCATCTAAATATTACCGTTCCTTGGTTGGGACAAGAAGGAATAGTAGGCATATATTCTTTGCAGGACAATCCTAACCATAACCTTTACCTTACATTTCAATAAACCCTATCAAAATCCACCAACATTCTGTGGGGTACACCTGTACCCCAGCGGTCGTTAACGTGAGTAAATTATAAAAGCCTTACCAAAACTATACCAATGTATTGTTTTTCTGACCAAACTGATTTTCGGATAAAGAACAATGTACTTAGAGATGTCAGAGAGTTTTCAACATTAGACTTCATAAATGAACACGGAAGCAGTGTCTGAACACGGGTTGGGGTACACCTGTACCCCACGGTCGTTAAAGGGTTAAATGCAGACCTTGAGAAATAGGTTTTTATTCCTCTTCGATATTTCCTCCGGATTTAAGTCACAACCTACGTGTAATACAGGAATAGGTACAAATCGGTGATGACTTACATTGTTGAGTAGCAGCAAGAGCGGTCTTCTCGTCCTCGGTGATGGGGAGTGGTTCACTCTCACGGTTCCAGTGTTCTTGACTGAGAGCGGAGGACTTTTGCTTGGTTTCTGTGAGAACATCGTCCACATTGACACCGCCACCGGGCCAGCTAGATGGTTGTATATAAGAAATGTTTAGTAAATACGTCATCAGAGGTGATCGACAAGCTTTTAACCAATACATTCATAGAAAGGATAGTGAGTCTAACTAATGACCACAAAAGCATATCAGAGTTTTTTTAATAATATTTTGTAAAACGAAATTGTTCACCATGAAACGTATAATACGTTGCCATCTTGCATCTGTTACTATGCAGAGTTTTAAATTTAAAAAAATCTTATAACCAAATAATCTATTTATTAGTTCTTAGAAGCGCAATATTTACTTACTAGACTTGATAAAATTTCGAATTTTAACGTTACTGATGCTGAGATATATCACCTTTAACGAGTTTGTCTAATGCAAAAATGGAATTCTCTCATTTGCCTATGTCACACTCATTTCCTTCCCGTGTAGTAAATATATAATAATTAGGGGACATGCACTACATCTCTTAAAATAGACTGTGATCGAATGATTATTAAAATTTTATGAATAATGTTAGTATATATAATGTAAGTAACTATTTAACTAACTAGTTCCATGTTTCGCTTAAAATATTTGTCAAAGTACTGTTTTGTTAATGATAGATATATTTATCAAAGCACCCATAATAAATATTTTAGAAAATCAAAAATACAACATATGAAAGTTGAATTATTTTAAGAAAAAGTATTTTACATAATTTACGGAAACATTTATTAATATTATAAAAATAATTTATTTTAGAGATTACAATCCGGAATGAAAATGCAGAAATGCAGAACCTAAGAAAACTATAGAGTCATCTATTTACTTAAAATTGATTATAACTAATTAAAATTGATTGAACTGAATTCCTATAATATATGTAATATAATAGAGTTGGTCTAAAATTAAAATCTGGGATTTAATGCAGTAAAAAATCTAAAAATGTTTTTGTAATTTTTAAAATTTCTTAATTTATATTATATTAAATTAATGGTTTTAATTTAGTTAAAAAAGTGAGTAAAAAGTCATATAATTGGTAAGTGATTATTTTGTTATCCGATCCATACAGACAGCGTAGTTTAAATCGAGCAGAGTTGCAAAGATTATTGCAAGACTACATCTTCTGTAAAACATTAAATTAACAATATATTATATATGGGCATCACGTTAACATCATGGGCCTCTACTATACCTTGCATCACCATCTTCTGAACGCATAATTGATGAAGCTCGAGATGACACTGTACTTATGGAGGATGAAGGTGGCAGAAGACTTGAAGCGTTAGCATCCTCTTGTTCCAGGTCCAATTTAATTTCCTTGTAACAAATCTAAAGTATAAGTTGTGCTATATATAGTATTCATAATAGAAATAGGCATCACTATATAGCTTAAATCTTTTGTCTAATTTTAAACATAAATATATGCACGGAATGCGAAATTCTTTACTAAATTGTTTTTATTTTTTGTGATGTATAGAATACACACATTGGTATATATAGGCTAAAAAACATTGGCATGTAATAAAAATAATCTCTTAATATAGTATAGGAATTCTATTTTATTTTTGAAATATTTATATATAGACAGCTATTTGAGTGAACTGATTACCGCTGCTATCCGATCTCTATGGTTTAACCATTACAAGTTTTACTATACAGTTCACCAATTATATACTACGAATAATTTAGTTCTTAGTATAACAAGATAAGTACACACAGCTGTTGCATCATATCTGCGTACCCTAGTTTGATATGCCTCCATGTAACCAGAAAGTTTCTCAAAGTTGAGTTGGATTGCTCCGGTCCTGGACAGACAGCCCTGAATCCATGGATGACTTAAACATTCGCTGGCAGTAGGGCGATTTCTGGATGAATAAAAATAAAATAAAAATGGATAATTCTTTCTCAATAGACAACAATTAAAAATAATTTATAAAGATTAATATTGTTTATTGTCTTTTCTACTATAATTTTTAAAGTTTTTATTGATGATAATACACAATAAACTACATTTATATATAACGTATACGCGTAGAATAGATAAATAAAAAAATTAGTGTGTTTGATTTTCTTAAAAAAACGCAGAAAATGATAATAATATAATAATAAATTAATAATAAAATTTACATATATATTAGTTATGTATAAAAAAAGAATACAAAACAAAAATTAATTTATTGACGATAACTTATAATTTACTTTCCAATATATTATTGAAACTATTCCACTAAAAGTTCAAATATTTCATATAAAATTGATTAATTAAATAGGAAATTTTGTAAATATTACAAAACATATAGGATTAACCTCTATATGTACAGTATCGTTAAATATTTGTTTGCATAAAAGCGTTTGCTTTGTTTTTAAATATAATTCTAGTTATATTAAATAACAATTTTTTATTTACATTGCATTGAGGGGCAAATACCGCGAAACCGGTCTGCAGATGGATTTACCTGTCGATTACTGTGTCTATCAAAAGTCATCTATATGTTTACATTGTTTCAATAAACATAATAACTGTACATTTTAATTATTTCAATATTTTACTACATTTAAATTAAACAAAAACATAGAAATATTCTTAATTTCTAATTAAAAAAATTATTATCGATAGCTTGTCTCATTTAAGATGATCTAGTAACATACGAGTTATTTTGTGCGAATAAATCTTACCCTGGTTCTTTTGATAATGTCTTTTTGATGAAATCTTGAGCTTCATCAGAAATGTCTGTGAAAGATTCTTTGTCAAAAACAAATTCAGCGCTCTGAATTTTCTGTTCATCCAAGCTTTGGTCTTCTTTGGAAATAAAAGGGTGACATCCTCCCAATCTGAAAAATAATAAATATTCAATAATGTGAAAATTGATAAAATATTATATTTACTATATTGTCTACAATGCTTTTTTAACCACTTCTACTGTAACAGCACATAACATACTATAATTAATATTGATATTTATATTTATATATATTTTAAATATAATATTTAGTAAAGCAAAAAAAGAGGTACGTTTAGTGCGGATTCAAGGATAAGGGGGCCATTTTAGTCATATAGGAATCTGTATATAATGATGTGCACTCATATATATTTTATAATTTTATTTATAAATAAATATTATCAAATAAATTCCATTTTCAGTTTGCCCATCGCCTTCAAGCTGGATTCGTCGTTTTATGTCAGTGAATTTAGGATTATACAGACAGTAGATCTAGCAATCAATTAACAGCATGTGTTTAACGCTTCATAATATTGTATTATCATCATTTCGCCGAATAAAGTCGCACTTTCAAGGACTGTTTTTTTAACAAAAAAGTATAGGGAAAGTGATTTCAGTGACGAACTGAATTGAAATATACTTATTTCAACAAATGAATATGTAATTGAATAATGTAAACAAGAAAATATTATTTCATTAAAAAGGGACTAAAAAAGGAAAAACTTGTAGAAGCATTGGAATTATTATATGTACGTATATGTTATGTATATGTTATAATATATAAAGTATATATGTTATCATAAAAAAAGGAAAAATGATAGAATCATATATGTAACTTTTGAAGCAATACATATTTTGCTTAATACAGTTTAGAATGGATTCGAGCTTGAGTATTTAAAAAATAGAATGAAAATGTTGCATAATATTAGTGACTAATATTAGTGACAACCATAGTTGTTAAACATCGGTTACAATTAGCTTTGTTAAATTCAATAATGACTGTAGTAGTACAAGTCATAACAAGTTAACTGTGAATTAGAATACTGTTTATGTTATTTATTGAGTAAAAAATGACGAGGTTTTTTGTATATTAAGAAAAATGTGATGTAATAAAATTTTTATCAATGATATGCTTAACAGTGTCCTGTTTTACAGTTCTTTGCTTTCTCCCCTAATGTCTATAATGTCGTTGCTTACATAAGGTAGACCAGAATACCGATGCTCCAGATGTCCGCCTTGACGTCGACCGTCTCCTCGTGAACCACTTCAGGTGAGGAGAACTCCGGATTCCAGCGCCGACACCGCACCGCTGCCTGCCGACTCGTCAGTTGGGCTGCTGAGAAGCCTATGATCTTCACCGTGTCCTCGTTGACCCCAGTGAGGATGATGTTGTCCGGCTGCATGTACACAAGTAACGTAGAAGTAGAGTCATAGCAGATGTCAAAGCCGGAGTGTACTGATTTCAATTTTAATTTAGAGAGATAAAGTTTCAGTGAACGGCTATCGAGTCATGCATTATTATTAGTGAAGATTATTTATGTGGAAACGAATATTTTATATTTTATTCAAGTAATCAAATTTTTTAAAAGTTGTTTGTGAATAACCAAAAAAACTATAATTTTTGTCGGTGGTCGCATTAGAATGAAAGTCACCTTTGTGAGGTTATTTATGTTAAGATATGTTCCTAAGGAAAAAGTTTACAATGTTAGGCTGACCCAATGCATTATATTATTCTACTTCATGTTTAATGTATGCAACCTATACCGCAGATTCAACCGAATATTCAAGTACAGATTCAACTGCAAATTTAACTTCCAATTCAATCGCAGTTTCAATTGCCAATTCAACACCAAATTTAACCGTCAATCAATTCAACCGAAAATTCAACAGCAAATTAAAATTGTTGGGAGTTTGATTTGCGATTGAATCTGCAATAAAAATTTTTGTTAAATTTTGTTGGTTGAATTTGCTATGCCTATACGTTTTTTAAATTTCCCTTTTACATTTACGTCTTCAGTAATCATACTGCCAAAATAGTACATTTTATTTACCTGGCGCTGTTTTCTTTTTACTGACAACCATACTTTTAGTCTTTTTTGAAATTTATGGACTGCCCCTTTCTTTCGCTGGCATCAACTACTTTATTTAACACCTGAAGCTTTTCTTATAATTCTACAATCAAAGATAGTATCCTCGGCATATCTTTAATTGTTGATATTATGACCTCTAACGATTACACCTTTATATATCTCTGGGAATAATCACGGAATTCAAGCTTCCCTTCGAATTCAAGCAACCTTCCCTACTCTCATCCATTTTGTTTGTTTTTAATGTAAATTTCGGAGTATTCGAATGTTTTACCCATCTAGATCTACAGTGTTACAGTGTTGCATATAGTCTTACAGAAGAAACAAAGAAAAATTCATATTATTTAAAATACGAACAATAAACAATAACAAAACATGTACCTGAATATCCAAATGTATGACTCCTTGGTTATGAACATGTTCGATACCTTCCAAGATTTGTTTGATGACAAAGGCTAGCGAGTTCTCGGTCCAGTTTTTCTTTTGAATAATTGCCTCTAAGAGATTGTTTCCCGAAACTCTAAAAGTGTATAAATATATTTACAGAACTATAAAACATTTTGTAAACATATTTTACAATAGGTAGCAAAATTATTTAGATAACGCAACATTTAAAACATAATTCTGATTTAGTATAAACTATTCATATATTTTTACAATAAACGTATTAGACTTTATTCAAAATAAAAGAAATAGTGCAACAAATAGGTTAAAATATAATATAAATAAAGTTTTAAAAGCTGAAAATACAGAACAATAATTATGTATATGAGAGAGACATAATTATGATATGAATAAAACTTAATTAGAATTAATCAAATATGTAAACTAACTTTTCAAGGACAAGAATAAGGCGACGATCAGCCTTATAGGCATCATATATTTGAAGTACGGCCCTGTTGTAAAGCTTCTGAAGACACTGTAGTTCGCGGAGTCCATCGATGCGTTGTAGATCGCTGTCGACATTGTAAAACTTGCCGACATAATCATATTCAGTCGATTTTTCGACCAGATGACGAACTTCACTCATGCAGCCCCTAAAACATAAATTACTTTCAATTAACAATATGAATAACACCTATTCGATTGAATAATGTTTTAAATATGGTTATACATTTAATAATAATAAAATTTAAAAGTGTTAGTCTGATTTAGTGTAAACATAAACATTTTAATATCGTAAATATATACAAATGGAATTATATGAAAAAATATATAAAATTCTTAAAAAATATACAGTGGTATTAATTAAGTAACAGTACTATTAATTTTTAATAATTTATTTTAAAATATGATGCAGTTGTTGATTATCAGGTTCATCTTCTTTTCATACATATTTGTAACAAATAATTATTTTTAAAAATAAGGATTTTAAAGAATACATCAATACCTATCACTTCACAATTACAAGAAATTAAATATTTAGTTTTAATCTGTAAACGTAAATGATGCATATACGTCACACATTAAAATGATCTAAGTAGAGGGTTAAACAAACCTAATAACTTGTAACATATTTCATGACAAATAAATAATACTACATTATGCTAAAATAATCATTTTATAATATATGAAATCAATTTTTTATTTATAATTTCATACTTACGTTGCAAGCTTTCGGAGAACGTAATAAAAGTCTGAAATATCTGCTTTTCGAATCTCCACACTTCTTGGTTTCGGACTTTCTGTGTGATGTAAAAATATATATTTTTTGTTGTAAAAATAATATATGTAATATTTTAAACTACAATTTACATACAATTATTACATTTTAAGCATGGCTAAACATTGACAAATTTTAAATATTGTTAGTAGGGATATTTTTTATATGAATAAGTTGGTGATCATTTGCAAAGAATTTTATAAAAAGAATAAAATATTTAAATAAGTAATGTTTAAACTAAATTAAAATATTATGAATTCAATGGTACTTTTTGCAATATTCTAAAACATTTAACTAATTACAAGGAATGTATTACCAAAGAGTCATCGCATAAAGTAAACGATTTATAATATATATATATAAATGTATAAAAATATATAATAATTACAATATTAATTGAAAATTATTTAAAGTAAATTACATAATTATGATTACAATGTTGAATAAATTTTAATAATTATGATACTATGGAATAGCAAACGTGTTCATACTATAACATTAAAAAAAATTTGAAAACTTTGGAATTAATATAAAAAATTATATACAAATTAAATAGTATAATTAGCCCACCTTTTCAAAATTTGAAGATAAATTATAACCTTTATTGTGAATAATAACTAATTTAAAAAAATGAAGTTTAGAAAATAATAGACGTTCAAATTTCACATATGTTTGCAATTAATTTATTACAAATATATGTCTAATTAAACTAAACATCTTAATATTTTTATTTGTTTATTGAAATGTTTACCGCATGATAGAATAAATAAAATGTGTTGTTTTTATAAATTTTTTATTATAATAGTTTTCTAACAAGTTTTATACTTAATCGGTGTTTTTAAATTTCATTTAGTAAATAGGTATTTTGAAATAAATTTAATTAATTGAAAACTAAAACGGAAACAAAATCTAACATTCAAATAAAATTAATTATTTCATAAAAATGAATTGATAATTATCAATAGTTAATAATTATTTAATAATCAATTATAGTTAATAATTAATTATAGATAATAATTATTTAATAATTAATTAAATGAATTAATTGGTTTTCCTTATTATTATTATTATTATTTAATAAACTAAACTACGTAACAAAAATTTTAGTTAACAGCAATTTTGTCATCTTATATCCTTTAAAATATTTTTAAAAAAACATTCGAAAAAGTTTACCCTCAACTCGAACAGTGAAGTTGACCTGGGTCTTGCCGGCCACATTCTCCGCCACAATCGTGTACGTGCCCGAGTCCTGGAGGAGGCACTTTTCCAGCGACAGTGTGTAGAGGTCATCGTCGTTGGGTCGCGCTATCCGGGTCCGGTGGGAGGCGACCAGTGGCTTCCAGTCCTTCATCCAGGACACCTTGGCGTCGGGGATGGCATCAAGGCGGCAGCTGAGGTGCAGTGGCTTATGGAGAGCCACTGTCTGCGGCATCGGTGGATCCAGGATTACCGGGGGATCTGTATGTGGAGGATATTTGGAGAATGTAAATTGCAAGACATAGATTAATAAAAATTGTATATACATAATTAATTAAAATTAGAATTTAGTTCCTAACTGTTTTTTAGGTTATTTGATATGAATTATTGTTTAAATTGCATAGATATTGTAAAATAAAGAATAAAAATATAAGCAAAAATTATCTTGAGTAAATATAGGTGAGTAGGTAAAGTAAGATACTATAGTAAGTATGTCACTATGTAGGTCACTTTAGGTAAGTAGGAAGTAGTAATAACAGAAAAAAATGGTATGACATTTATATGGTGTTTTCGATCATAATATTTAGGAAATTTAATAAATTTCCATTTAATACAATAATGAATAATTTCATAAAACTTTTATAAATGATGTCAAATATAAATTTATATAAATATGAAACTCTTGCATACTACGAAATGAAAATTAATACTAATATGAACTAATATAAATATTGTTATATAAATTTAATATGCGATATTCATTTCCAACCAAAATTATCTATATTAAATTTAACTCTCAATCCCTCACAATCCAAGACTAATAAAAAACTATATAATATTATCTTAATACCAATTAATGATTAACAAATTATGAATTTCGAAACATAATTTTCAAAATTTATTTAATATGAATACATCTTGTACAAATATTTTGAACTTCTAGAAATGTGTAACTTTTAAACATTTTGTATTTTAAGTTATATATTTAAAATTGTTAAAATTCTATGAATTAACGGTACCTGACTCCTAAATCTAAATGATCTAAGTTGTACCTGCTTTCTTGACAATAAAATTTTTCTGACAAGTTCCTTGATCGTTCTCTGCTGTACAGACATATCTTCCGAATTCTTCTTCAGTCATGTGCATTATGACTAAAGTACACGTACCATCACTAACCTGGCTCAAGGTAGCTGTACCTGCAATACAATGAAGGCAGTGATAACATTATTTAAATGCGTTAAGAAGGTTAATGTATTAGATTGTCATAGAATAGGATTGCATGGATTGTTACTTTCAACAAATTATTTCCTAATAATATAATTATAAAGTTTACACTTTTTTAGACATCACAAAATTAGTGTTTTTTAACACATTTATGTAATTAATTTTCGTAAGTTAAACTATACACGTATAAATAAGAGAAAAATAAATAGAAAAAACTATTCGAAAAATTTCGAAATTAAAGTGAGATGGAATGTGACCTACGTTCTTTTCAACAAATTATATTTCCTAAATTGTAAATGTTTATGATAATTTTATTAATTATTAAAAAAGAGACTTCTTTTTAAATTTAATTATTGAATATATCTAACAATTAACATTATTAAAAAATATAATTAAATCTAATAATATATTTTAAAAAAATTAATAAAATTTTTAAATAAATATAACATAATATCTAATTTTTTGTTGTTGATATTTTCAAATGTGATTAGGACAAAGACAGCAAAAAGAAAACTGTTTGATCTGTTATTTAAATTACAAAAAATATAAAGAGATAATATAATTACTAGGATTAAAACTACTAATATATTTAACAGAGTTTTCCTCACTGTCAAAATCGTCTTCGGAGGAAATAACTGGGGATCCTTCCCGTGTCCAAGAAGATTGCGGTTTAGGATGTCCTTTGACGACACAAGTCAGCGTTAGTTTACAATCCAACCCAACGTAGACCTCTGTGTCGCCCTCATCGGCAAATGTTGGCGGAGAAGCTGTAAATAAAAGTAGATATAATTTGGTAATTACTAGTTACAAAATAAACGAGATATTCCATTTGTTACATGGCTAAATACTATAAGTTAGTTGATGAAACATAACTCATGAAACAAGAAAATATACATCAGTTTATTAAAGTTAAAATAACATTATATAAAACAATATATTTATCTCTTCAGTAGTACGTACGTATGTATAATTATATAATAATAATATAATAATAATATAATAATAATATATAATATATGTATATAGTTATATTATATATATATATTTTTTATAATATATTTGCATAATTATATTAAAATACCTAATTTTAAAAATAGTGACTCATATATTTATATATATATATATATATATATATATATAACGTATAGTTTAAAAATGTAAAGTAAAGTCAATTAATACTTACTCTCTGTTTTGGTCGTGGAGTGTCCACCAAATGAAGGTTCCCGGCTTTTTCCTGAAAACAATATGTAGAAAAGATAATTGAATTTATTCGATTATTATATTCATTGAAATTATTATATAAACTCAATAATTTAAGGATTAATAATTTACCAAATACATTAGCTACTAAATACTATATAATAATATTACCAGAACTGTTGCGCAGTCTAAACAATGATATGTTAAAATATGAAAATATGACTTTAAAAACATTACAATTTGTATTTCTTCCTAAATACTGCATTTATGAAGAAAAAAGTTATAATTAATAAGTTATTTAATCTATTATATGTATAATGCAAGGATCTAATTGATCGATGAGATACGGACAACATTTTAAAAATGTCTAGAAACACTAGTTTTCGAACATTTGAATCAAGTTCTTCAGTACATTCATCAGAAATATATGGAATTGAAAAGCTTTAACATTATGCAGGTAATGAAAATTTTAAAACGATAGCTATAGTAGATTTTAAGCAATGAAGGATGTGGCTGAAAGGCCAATTTGACCGGCCGCCCTGGTGTATAAATAATATTCTCACTTGATCTTCCTATCCTCTTGACAACCTGAGTCGGGTTGCCAATCCCGTACTCGGTCACAGGAATCACCCGGAAGATCATGTCCTTGCTCAGGTCCAAGTTGTCCAGTGGCAGCCGAGTCTTCTTCACTCCCTCGGCGAGCACAGTCCAGCCCTCGTCGGTCTCCAGGGAGACAAAGTAGGGTCCCTTAGCCTCCCGGTACTCGATGGTGTAGGTGCAGGGTGTGTAGCTGTCCGCCGGGACACTTCCACCGCGGGGCAGATACCAGGTGAGCTCGCAGGCTCCCCCGGTATCGCTGAAGTCGCGAATGGTTGGCCGGACGTAGGTAAAGTCGGGAATCACTGTGGCGAGAGATGTCCAAGTTATTTGTCAATATTCGAACATGTAATATTCATTATTTTATGTCTTAATTAATTAGTGTCAAATATCGTGTATGTATCAATTATATTCTTTACATAAACACCTAATAATATTAATAATAATTATAGCCATTTGCTTTATATAATAGTAATTAATTACAATATTTTACCTTTTTAATGTAGAGGAAATTAGTGAAAAATTAACATATTATTATGTACATGGAAATTACGCGATCAATGAGTTTATAGTAATTAATATTTTAGATTGTTAAATATTTAATTACGTTTGTTAATATTTATTACATTATAATTATATACATAGAGATTATATATTTGATTTATTGATGTCAGTTATTTTGATGATGTTACTTTCAAGTTACTGATTTTAATTCGTGAATGAACTGTTGATAGACTTATATTTTAATTATGTAGTAATATTTATATTTGTGGAACTTTTAAGCAAATCAAAAAGAATTTAAATACTTGAATATATGTGAACAATCGGACTAAAAAATCTTTTAATAGAATTTTAATCTAAATTATTAGAATTAGGTATTTTAGAATTTAAATGTAATAATTTAGTAAATAAATAACTAAATACTTCGATATTACTATATTAATAATTTAGTACATTTATATAATTCATTCACTGAATTGTTAATACAATTTACTTTTATAAAGCACAGTAATTAATATTTAATTAATTTAAATATTAAATATATATAACAAGTTTTTAGTTTTAAATTTATCAATAATAATATTAAAAAATAATTTAAATACTATTAAAATAAAATGGAAGGAAGGATGACTTCATTGCAATTTTTATAAAATTCCTATTTATATTATTAATATTAATTATATTAGTTAATTAAATCAACAAATTGATTTTATTTATTAAATTATATTGCAGCAAGTGCTGTCTTTCTTCTTATTTTATTTTGACTAACATTCTTCTACTGGCAAGCTATTATTTATCAAAAAAATATATTTAGCATGTGGAATAGCGGTGTAGGCCTTCATGTTATACGTTAGATACAGTGATTGACAGGCAAAGATGTGATCTAGTGGTTGGGGGGTTTGCTCACCAATCACTGGGCTGCAGGTTCGATTGCTACTTTGTACTGATGACGGGCAAAACCCCGAAATCCGTCTGCAGATGGATTAACCTATTGATTACTGTGTTTATCAAAATTTTCTTCATCAATACTCTATCAATTTTTTTAAAATTCATAATAAAAAATAATCAATACCATTAAAATAAAATTCAAGCATTGTGATAGTGGAATAAAAATATACGTTGTGTATTTAATAACCTTTTGATAATTTTTCGCTTAACGATACATTACATAACATAATGATTTTTTAGTGTCTTATAAATATGGTTTATATATATGGTAAATATATTTATGACTAACGCTTATGTGAAATAAATAAATATTTTTAATTACTGAGTTAATTAATAATCTTTCAAAATTAACTTTGATGTACCAATATTTAATAATATGTACATTTATATCTACACATTTTTTCCCAAGAAAATTTCACAATACATTGCAAAAAATAGACTCAAGCAAATATGAAATTTAAAATAACAGTTTCAAAATTGCCTCACCAATTTGGGGTTCCACACGCACGCTTCGCGAAGGCTGCCCCTCGCCGAACGTATTGACCGGTAGGACGCGGAATATGTAGGGCTTGGTGGGGTCGGCCCCTGACCAGACCAGCTTTGTCTCCTTCTCGTTCTCCGCGATTGTCTGCCACTCCTTACCATCGTTGGAGAGCACCTGGAGGTCGTAGCAGAGGCTGGCGAAGAGCAACTCGGGGGCTGTCATCTCGGTGATGTGCGATGAGTAGATCATGTTCATGTCGGGCTCCGTCCACTCGACTACGTACTCCTCGACACCCGTGGCGATGACGTTTGGTTTGATGAAGGAGAGATCGGGCACGAGGTTGTCTACAATTGTAGATGTCGTTTCAAAACATGTATCTAAACAGTCTAAACGATCAGAACAGTAATAAAATTATGTTTGTGTTTCAAATTTTAGTAAGTTTTCTGTATATTTTTCACAATCGTGCTAGATAAAATGAAAGTTTTGCATTAATATCAATAACGTATTTATTAAGCTCAAATTAATTTGGTCATATAACCATATAACCATAACAAATATACTACATTCTTTCACAAAATCATATTTTAATTATTATCAAATTTATATGTATGAAGTTTATAAATATATCATTTTATGAATACTAAATTAAAGAAAAATGTTCACAACATTTTGTAAAACTTTCTATTTATAAAAAACATAATTAATTGTTATACTATAAGTTATCAATATACAATATTTGAATATAACGTAGATACTTTAGGTATACATATAGCAACTATGCAAAATTGAATCAATATATAAAATGTTGCATCTTATATATTTTACATAAAAATACTATAATTTAATAAGACCAAAGAACGTTTCATTCAAAACCTATACTGTATTATATATTTAAAAATAATATATTTCTTTCTTTAGTAATTTAGTAATTGAGGTAAATAATTATGTTATACATCTATTTGTTTATGAAATTCGATAGATATATAAAAAATTTGAAATATTTTTAAGTCACGTAAAAAGTGAAATTAAACTATTAAGAAGATATTTGAAATGGTTTACTCAACCAAGAATATTAAAATAATTTTAGATATTAATTATGAGTGGATGAAATAAATTACATACATGATTACTGTAAATTCTGAATAAACTGTAACAAATAATTCCATTAAACGTGTAATTTGTAATACTTGAAAACACGTACCTGTTTTAGCATAAACTCGAACAGTACGACTCATCGTACATGCCTCGTCTTCGTAATAGGGGACAACACGGTACATTGTTTCTTTATTCAAATCAATACCCTCCATTCGAAGAGACGTCTCAGTTAGTCCTTCAGCCACAGTTTCCCATTTATCATAGCCTTCTCTTTTCTCCACAGTGTACACGAGTTGATCTGGAACAAGACTGTCAAACGCCTCATCGCTCAGCCGCCAGTGTAGTCTAGCCGCCCTTGGTCCTGTGATCAGGTAGCGGACCTCTTCAATAATTCGCGCCATCATCTTAGCCGCTGGGCGCGTCTTGATGTAAACCGGCGACGAGAATGCGCCCTCACCAAAACAATTTTTGGCGCACACACGGTAGCCCATTTCGGTACCGTGTTCAATGCGACTGTTGGTAAGCGAGGTTTGATCACTGACTCTTCCAACTTGTACCCAGCCGAGGGACGGACCCAGCTGAACACTCACCAGATAGGAGAGCGATTCCTCAGTCATAAGGCGATGACTTGGAGGAACTTCCCAGGTAATCTTGTGTAGGGATTTCGACTCGGCTTCAACCTTTACATGCAATGGTTTTTCCGGCAGCAAGCTGTTTTTACTTGGTACTTGAATTTTATTATAGCAGTCCACCAGCGTACCATCTGCTGTTAATGCTAAAATTCGGTATACACTTTCACTATCCGCAACCGGCTTTTCATCAAGATTACAATTTTCTCCATAGACCGTAGCTACTAGCGGTTCCCAACTCCAGCTAAAACCATTTCGACGTTCGATGCTGTATTTTCTATGCTCTGAAGATGCTCCTTTTCCAGTAAAAGGTTCCCATTTTATTTCTACGCCTTCCCCGCTTACCGAAACAACTTCTGCTTTGAGAATATCTACTTCTGGAACTTCAGAAATAGAGGGAGATCGCTTATTTCTTGAAGTGGATCTTCGCCTTCGCATAAGTGAACCTTGAAGTTTATAAGCTCTTGTCGGTCCACTAGCCCCATATTCATTGCGACATGAAACTCGAAATTCATGCACTTCTTCTGGGTCTAAATTTCGTATGGTATAATTCGTATCTTTAAGGTCACTGATTAACTCTTTCCATGAAGAAGTACGTCCCTTTTTAATTTCAAGTTTGTAGATAGCTTCAATATTAGGCGCACAACATGGACAATAATCTGGAAGGTATGCAGATTTCCAACACACCTGAATTGTAGACGGATCAATTATCTGAGACCACGGCGCATCAATTGCAAGATCAGGTGCGAGTTCATTAAAGTCGACTCTCGTCACTACTGAAGGAGAATAATCACTCTCACCAAATTCGTTAACAGCTTTTACACGGAACATGTACGCAACACCTGCTTTCAATTGAAACCGATGCTGACGCTCTGTTTGCGCTGAAACTAACTCAGTCCAACTACCGTGATGTCCTTCCTTCACATCGAGAGTATAGGTTATCCTTGATGTTGGAATAGCGGAAGCAATACCGGTTTTTTGAATTTCTCTGGCGGCTGGCCATTCGATTGTTATACAAGTGGCGTCTTCTTTTATTATGCTTGGTTTAGTCATTTGCATGCTTGGTATAGAAGCCCGAACAGGTATCAAAACCGGAAACGATGGAGGTCCTCCACCAAACTGATTGACTGCAAGAACACGAATAGAAATAGGTTTAAGCGGAGACGCTTCTTCTGCGTTGACTTGAAACACAGTGTCGGAGCAATCGTTAGTTATGGGTTTCCAAAAATAACCACCATCTTTGCTGGCCTCAACTGTATACAATACGTCCTTTTCATCAATTGCCTGCCATGACAGGTCGATTTTTTTTGTAGTAACCTCGTTAATAGTTATTTTGGGAGATTCACGAGGCGGCACTAAAAATGAATACAGAAAAGATTTAAAAAGACTATGATACACTCAAGTCTGTATTTATTGATTGAATCATGAAAACTTTAAAATATGTTATTTAAAATAATTCCGTTTTTGATTTTGAAAATATATAATAAAAAGATCGATGTTATTAAATTTAAATTAAAATCTAAATTTATAAAAATCTTTATTTGAGTTTCTCTTTAACTAAATTTAAATGATTACAATTTTTATAATATGCAACGTAAACTTATGACAGTCATCTTTCCAAAAAACTTTTGGATAATGCTCTTAAAAATGAAGTAAATTAGTAGCCATTATATTAATTGTTGCTCGCTATTATATGTATTTGTTAAATTTATTTAAAAATTCTTTTCTTCAACATTATATCCTTAATTATACCTTTAATTTTCATTATGACTTTTCTTATTCTAATATGGTATACATTATATTAATATACATATTTGCTACTTTACAAACATTTTGGAATTACTAATTTAAAAAATTGAAATAAGAATTATTTAACAATATAGGTATATTTTAACTTACTACATAGCTTAGAAACATCAATAGCGGGTTCAGATTCTTCTTCATCGTCTTCATTGGGAATTCCTGCGTGACCTAAATAAAGCGACATTATAAGAGAAAAATTAATCAGTATATATTAATCAGCTTAGAACACGAAAACTATTAAAATTAACTCAAGGTCAATTTAATTAATTTTATTTTTAAACAAATTATATAATATGAAATAATTTTACAGGAATAATTCAGACCTGATGAATAAGTTGCATATTTTTTGAAATTGTAAATTTTTAACGACAATATTTATATATTTGTTTGTTTCATATATTAAGCACACTATAAGTACACGATGGAGCAATAGTGTAATGAACCTAGCTGGAATAATAATTTGGTGTAAAAATCTCCAAACTTTATTGATAGCACAATATCAATATTGTTGGGACATTACAGAGTTATAGTTTAACATGACTCTTATTTTGGCCTCCAAAACATGAAAACAATGCCCCTTTTTCGGGTGAAATTGCGGAAAAACACTATTTGTGATATCTTTAGTTCATTTATGGAAAAATGTATTTATAAAAAATTATTTAATTTCTAAGCATCTAAGTTCAATTTTAATCAGTAAAGATAAATAAACATGTTATTGTTAAGTGTGTATATCATACCACCTCACTAGCCTACCATCTATGGTCACAATGGCCGTTGTTATTGCTTCACCCAAATGATTAGTAGCGACACAAGTGTACTGAGAAATATCCTTGGCAGAGATGTCATGAATACGGAGGGTACAATTAGTTCCATCAAAGCCGATCATAAGACGGGCCGAATTGTTCACTTCAATTCCATTCTTTTTCCTGTAATTTGGATAAAAATATACCTTTGATTTATGTTCAGATAATTCAACTTTGAAAATTTTCAATTAAATTACAAAAATATACATTTATTTAACTGGGTGATATTCTTTGAAGAAATACTCTTATTTCTTAGGAAACTGATTTAATTTAATTATTATTGTCATTTAACTATTAAAAAAATATACATCCTACTTTACAACTTCAAAACATTGCTAAACAGTAAATGTTTTAGTCATTTAAAATAATTTTGTTTTAATTAATATAATTTATTTTGGGTTTTCTAAACCGAAAAAATGGGCTTATATCACATATTTTAAAATAACTGTGACCTACCAAATAATTTCAGCTTGGGGTTCACTCATCAGACGGGCACTTAGTCGAACAGTCTCCCCTTCAGCCGACGCTTCATTGTCCTGGAGTTTACGGGTGAACACGGGAGCAATTCCTGATATCTCCCTGTATTGACGAAGAGGTTTAATATCACAATTTAAAAAATGTAGGTATCAAAATGATCAATAATTATGATAGTAATATACAACGAAAAGGTTGATTGAGCAGTTTTATATTTTTTTATGAATATCAATTTAACATTGAAACTCTAAAAGTGATGATTAGAGAGCGCATACCTGTTATTTAAAATGAGACTATTTGGCGACAATTTTATTAGGTAAATAAAAATTAGGCTAATTTGGCAGATTAATGGAGAATTGTAATAATGAATCATAATATAAAAATAATAAACAAAAAAATTAAACAAAAACTTGTATAAAAAATAATTTAAGTATTTCCTTTACATTTTAAATATTTCTTGTTATATAGAGGAATACTGAACTAATTGATTATTTTTTTGGTGCCATATTTTAGTTTGTTTTAGATGTTAATACACAAAAACTTATTAACCTGTTATACTATCTTTACATTAAAATAAATTATAATGCGTCAGAATAAAAAAATTATAACATTTTATTGTAATATTTACATTTTTTAAATGTTGGGTTAAACACTATTTAACTGTTGTCTGGCAATTATAATTTATATACTATTAGAAACATTTAAATATTTGTTCACTATAAAATGATACAATATGATATAGAATTTTTTTCTTAAATTAAAAAAATAATATTTTATTACTTGTTTTTATTTTTATTCGTTCCTAATTCAAATGAAGACAATTTTAGTGTTTGTTGAAAGTTGTAAATCATATTTATACTCAATTTCTTGCACTTCATTATATTTGAACTTTTCTAGAAAATATTAAACTTTAAATAAACATCAGACACTTATTTAAAAGAATATTTCCAAACTAAAAATATTTGTCGCTTGAATCCAATTTATGAATCATATTGTATATACGGTTTCAATGGTAATCAATAATAAATTCATTTCCTGCTGGATCAATAAACAGTTAAAACAAATTGCGGATTGTTCTAAAAATGGTAAAAATTTTAATACATTATTTATTAATTTTCTAGGGCTATACATTATCGAATTGGTGAGTCTAGTTTGAGTAGTGCATAATGTAAAATTACATACTATAATAATATTTAGCAAGTGTTTCAATTAAAAAAATCATTACTAATAATAATTCAATAATAAACATGAAATATTAAAAATTGTAATTTTATTATTACAAAGTATATTTAAAAAATATTTGATAATTAGTTTTGAAGAAGTACGTAATATCTGGAACCAAACATACTATTTATTTAATTCATAAAAAATATATTTTCTTTTACTATTTTAAAATGTAATTAAGTTTATAAGATGTTCATTAATTGATCAATTCCATTTAGTTAAGCTAACAAAAAATATATCATGTTTACCATTTCCGAAATCTAGTATAACATCAACATTTTATTTAAAACAGTAGATTATAGCTTTTCAGGTCAGAATTCGTTTCATTATTTGGTGGAGTAGATTTTATCTATGGGCAGTCATACACGGCTATATAATGAAAAATGCATTTTTGAGAATACATTCACTGACATGTTGTTTAGCTTTGCTGTGCTCGATTGTTTGAGATGCAATTCGGCCGTCTCACATATCTCAGTGGCTTCATTGGTGACACGAATCTTGTATTTACCCAGCTGTGACTCACGTACCACTGGTACTGTCAAGGCGAAATAGTTCCCGTAACACCAGCTGATATATTCTGCGTCTTCGGTCTACAGAAACAAAAATAACAAATAAAAATAAACTAGCTATAACAACTAAACTCGTGGCGTATAGTGACGTAATTCGATGGCATAGTGAAGTAAATTAACATATGTATGCTATATAATTTAACTTCATTAGAGTTACGCCGATTGGTCTGTCCCGTTATTAATATATTTATTATTATTAATATCTTTATTTACATATATATTAACAAGTAATTTATAGTATCACGGCAGTGCGGTTATTGCGGTTATTTCTCATTATAATAATTGGGTCATCAGTTCACTCTTGTATTGGTTAGCGTTATTCTGATTGTACAGCTCATAACGGTACCCTTATGCTCGACTAAGACCAAAATTCAACGAAAAGAAAATGTTTAACAATTTAGTTAACTATTTTAAAATGTTACATTTTCATTTGCTAATAAATATTTAATGCGGGTTAAATGAATACAGATCAAAGTAAATATATCATATTATTAAAAAATGTAATAATATTTCCAGAGACAAAAGTTTTAAAGAATCTCCAAAAACATGATACCTACAAAAAGACCTTATCTGTGATATTTATATAGATTTTCAATCTGCCTTTTTGTTCTGAGTCTATTGGAGATGATCTCTCTCTCTCAATCATGTTATTAATTAAATTAACAAATCCCTAATTTTTTATAATTGTACAAATTATTAGAAAATTTTAATTCTTTATATCACTGTCAGTGTTAGCTTTTTTTCATCTTGGTTAATTAATCAAATATAGTAGCCTATAATTTATTAATTAATTGCTGCCCAAAGATAAATAATTAATTAAAAATGAATAAAACATGAATATATATTCGGTTTTGCAGATGAAATGGATAAAAGGTAAACTCACCCCAATCTCCCTGTTATTGACAAACCACGTGTGCTGAATTGTTCCATTACCGGAAACTTCAAACTCAAATTTAGCAGTAGCACTTGGCTTAACAGTGAGTTCTTTGAGATGTCTAACAACCTTTAGTGGTTTCACTTCCTCAATTTCCTTTTGACGAACACTAACCTTAACCTGAGCTTTTACCTCTTGATCGTCTAGACCAGTTGAAAGCAGAAAATAGATACCAGCATCAGTCATTTTTGCATTAGTTATACTTAACTGACAGAGACGTTCTTTTTGTTGGAAACAACATCGCTCTGAAACTGTTAGAACAGTATCCCCATGTAGCCAAGATACAACTTCTTTGCTTGATTCAGGTTTTTTGACACTGATGCTGATAGTTTGGCCTTCTTCAATGTCAATTTCCTCCACTTCATATTCAACAAAAGCATGCTCGGAAGAGTCGTTGTTTTTTGTTTCATTTGCGTCACCAATTTTGTCTTTCTTTTGTCGTATGCGCACGGGAATAGAGATAGTGCAATCTTCACCGGTGTTCATGTGTGCAGAACATGCATAAATTCCAGCATCATTTAATTTTGCGTTTAATTTTTGAAATGTTGCCATTTTATTTTTTTGATCGCATTTAATGATAATATCTTTTGAAGTTTTTACAGTTTTGCTGTCAACTTTCCAGTCGACACTAAATTCAAATTCTGAAGCAATCTTTATTGAAATATAAATATCCTCACCTTCAACTAAATCGAGTTCTTCGACATCACATATTAGACTAAATGGCTCAGGTTTTGCAGCATTAGATCTTACCTCACCAATTGTATCACCAGATTTATCATCATTTTTATTCTCTATCGTTGGCCGAACACGAACAGGAATTTTTAAATTATCTGAAAGACCAGTTTTAGTGTTTATGATGCACTGATATTCTCCAGCGTCCGAGAGTTTGCACGTGTCTATTGTTAAATTTGCTGACGATTTAGCAAACTCTGTTTTGATTCTAGAACTTTTGGAAAGTGGCTTTCCAGCATACTCCCAGATAACATTCGAAGCCTCTCCTTCTTTTACGTTGATAGAAATGACAATGGTGTTTCCTTCAATTAAGTCTACTTCTTCAACATCACATACTAACGTGAGTTTTTCAGCAGCGTTTACTGATTTCTTTGATTGGGGTTTGGTTACAACAACAACAACAATATCGCATGTGTACAATTTCTTGTCAACAGTTTTTAGATTGCAAGTATATGTTCCCGAATTTTCGATTTTACTGTTTTCAAGGATTAGACTACACGATTTTTCATCAAATGATTGCTTGCATAGTTTTGTTGGTTTGATTTCTTTTTTGTTATGAAGCCATGTCACTTTCCAATCCTTAATCATGTTAGGAAGAGCACAGTTGATTGTGACATTAACTTCCAGAGTTTGGCCTTCAGTAACTTCAATTTTTTCGGAGTCACAACTTAATTTAATTTCTTCTTTTATTTTTTCATTTAGGTCGTCCTGTTTACCATCACGTACTTTGACAGATACTTCTAAGACACATTCTTTTCCTATTTTGTCGACGACTTTACAATAAAACATACCTGCATCAGTCTTTTTTGCATTAGGAATAATCAATTTTGCAAATTCGCCATCTTGTTTCAATTGGCATGTTTCCCCTGATTTCAATGTTTTTTTATCATGCAACCAAGTTATGGTTTTTATTGTTTTAGAAGCAACTTTTACGGATATTGATATCGTTTCTCCTTCGATAACATCAACTTCTTCTACTTCGCAAGACAGCCATGAAGGTTTTGCATCAATTTTATCATTCGGAATATCTGTTTTATCTTTGGGAGACAAAACATTGACAGTTACAGAGAGCTTTTGTTCTTTTTTAGTTTTATCTTTAATAAAACAAGTGTAAATGCCGGCATTCGTCTTTTTAGCTCTATCAATACATAATGACGACAGTACTTTGTTCCAGGTAATTTTTGCTCCAAGAGTTTTGTCAAGTGGCTTTTCATTTCTCAACCAAACTGGATCACCTACTATTGGACCACCTGCGCCAACACTGATGTTTAATGTTTCTCCTTCGACTAAATCTATTTTCTCGACATCACATGTTAGCCAAATATCTTTCTTTTCCTCATCTGGTGATTTTGTTTTTTCTTTTTTCTCATCCTTCTTGTCATCTTTAGATGATTCTTCTTGTTTGGAACTTGCTTCTTCTTTGGAACGAACTTTTACAGTGACATCCAGTTTTGTTTCTTTCGTTGCTTTATCCTTCAGAACACAAGTGAAAACACCGGCGAAATTGAGTTTTGAATTTTCAATCTGAAGTGAAGCATACTTTTTGTCCCAATTAATTTTTGCTCCAAGAGTTTTATCAAGTGGCTTTCCATCACGCAGCCAAATCGGATCACCTACCATTGGACCACCTGCGCTAACACTGATATTTAATGTTTCCCCTTCGATCAAATCAATTTCTTCGATATCACATTTTAGCCAAGGATCCTTTTTTTCTTCATCAGGAGTTTTTGATTTCTCTTGTTTTTTATCAGCTGGCTTCTCTTCTTTTTTATTTTCTTCATTCGGTTTGTCCAAAGTTGGTGTTTTTTCTTTGTCATCGGCTACACGTACTGCAACAGGAACTTTGACCATAATCTCTTCGCCCTGGTTATCAAGAACGATACATGTGTAGATACCAGCATCGTCAAGAACGCATTTCAGAATGCACAAAGTTACTGTTGACTTTGTTTGACCCATAGTACATCTTGAAGAAGGTTTTATTTCGGCGTTTCCATGTTTCCAAGTTATGTCAAAAGGCGTCTTTGAAGTGGAACATTCAATTGCCAAATCAATATTGATCGGTTGACCTTCTTCAAGATCAATTTCTTCAGTAATACAATTAAGTTTTATGCTTCCACTAATGCGATCTGTAAAATAAAGATAGAAGTGTTTAATGATGTACATTTATGCGAAATTTTTATACTGAAATAATAAAAAATTAACGTTAAATATATATAATTAAAAAAATATGCAAGGATATGTTAAACAGTAACTCAAATTTTCTTAATGATTACTTCTAAACAAATTCATGTCATCTAGCGAAATTAATTGAGAATTAAAAAAAATAATCTTTGTATTAATTCTGTTATAATATTTATTCACATTTGTGTAATGATGACCATTTAATTAAAAATGATAAAAAAACATATAAATGTTCAGATGCGTTATGCTCAATAAAAGCGTTACATTATGATGTAACAAGAATAGGATGTTCTTCATGGTTAAAAATCCAGAAGTTTAAATATCTCAAAAGTGAGCGTAAAATTTATGCCGCTGTTGCTCGTTTAGATTTCTCAATTTAAAAAAAAAGGTATGCCTAAAAAATTTGGCTGATCACCAGCAGTTGATATTGAATGAGCGGTTTTTTACCTGAAGTTAAGGAATCTATTTAACATTAGCAGCACCAGGCGCTTTTGGAAGCATAATTAAACGGAGGGAGGTCAAATTGAATAAATCACCTGCATTTATCATGTGCAGTTAACTATTATCTATAAATTTGTACATAATTATATCGTTTTTCAAGCTGCTCTAAATTTGTTTTTTTAATCATACGTTTATTTAGCTAAATATTTAGTGACATAGATTACCTTATTATGATGCATTAGATAAATGAAAAATAAAGTAAAAGTCTATTTCCGTTGAATAATGACATCGTTGTCAGTAAGCGCTAAACAAATTATTTAACAAAAAAGTATATAAGGATGTGAGTGATCAATGAATGTTTCAACTAAAACGTTAAAAGCTTTTACATACAAACAAAAAAATTATCCAAATAATATTAATTATTATTTTTATTATTTCTAATATATTTCTAATTAAAAGTACTTAAAGAATTAAGCGGGTACTTAAAATGCGAGGATGATGGCCTTAGTATGTAAATAGACTAGTAATCGATCAAAGTAAATAAATAGAGTAGTAATCGATCAAAGTAAATTAATAGACCAGTAATCGATCAAAGTAAATAAATAGACTAGTAATCGATCAAAGTAAATAAATAGACTAGTAATCGATCAAAGTAAA